>JAWZTD010020398.1:0-18799 GCA_035221335.1 Echites panduratus
ATAATAAACCATGAATAATTATAAATATAACTTTTGTAATTTTAAATATAGATTGGAAGTTTTCTAGAACATTTTTTACATAACTATTATTATAGTTTGTAATATTACAACTATTTTATAATTTTTTTTAAAAAAAAAATTTTAAAAAAATTGGCCCGCGGGCCGGCTATCCACCCCCAGCCCGGCCCCAGCCCAGCCTAGCCCGTCCCCACCCCTAGCCCGCCTAGCCCAGCCCGAAACCGGCCCAACCCGGCCCGTTGCCACCCCTAGCTGACAGAATGGCAGCTTTTAAGTTGCAATAGGATGTTAAAACAAATGATAAGTTGCTAAAAATTAGTCTTTAAACTAAAAGGAAAGTCTTCTTAGATGACGTGGTTTCGAATTTTTGGTGTCCCCAACCTCTAAGGTCTTTAAGCCAAAAACATTGTAGTGATGGACAAACTGGTATGACTCAAAAGACTTAATCTAAATATTTGACAACTTCATTCAAGAACCGGAAACCCGACCCATATTGTAATGGATCGAAACCTAATAGGTCTATAAACAAAAGTTAATGAGACTCAACAAAAGACAAACTTATGTCTACAACCTAATACCTCCCAATCAGCTATAACAACCTGTTGGTCACAACCTGCAGGTCCTGAATTCTCACTAAAGTTCCAAGGTCGTTAGGGAGCTTCTGAGAGCCCTTGGTTTATAGATTTAAGACTAGAATAAGGTTGTGACAACTTCCTATAGAAATGTGTATGAAAATAGAATTTTTTTCTTCTAAGGAAACTCCATGAAATCACAATCACGCCAGATTATAGTAGATTGAAATCAATTTAAATTAGATAACCATATCTTAAAAAGGACATTCACTCTCCTTTTGCACACAATGATCACACTTGATAGGAGAATCTCAATTCAAGTCAGTTCTATTTTTTTCTTTGAAGAATTAATTACTTTGGCATAGAGTTATGCTCAAGGCAACAGCCCAATCCGATATCCATTCATCTTTTTTTTTTTTTTGTTATTCTTGAAAGAACTCTAACATTGGAGTGACCCTAAGATCAAATAGAGCTCCATCAAATATAATAATTATCCTTGTATCAATGAGATTTGATTTCGCGGTCGATTTACTATTAGCTGCAAGAATTATCGGTAAATAGTTATCACTATTTGTTATTCATATATGTATCTTTAGCTCCCTGGCTTTTTAGCTAGAAATTTGACATAATGTCGGCGCAAAGCCAGGGTTTAAATGTTGTTCCTATTGCTGAAATGCTTGGAGTGATGAAGGCGAGCCTTGTTGGTGCCACAAGAGATCATGCATTGCTCAGGAAGAAAAGTGACGCTATATCTAATTGTGCAATTCATGCAAATTCTCAAAAAGATTGTTTCCACGAAGGAGTTGAAGGGTGAAATTTTCAAAAACTCCTCTTCCCCTTGCAAAAGCCAAATATGTTACTGTTGACAATATCAAGCATGTCATTCTTGAGAATGTACAGAATGCATCTTTTAAAGTTTGATCACATCCAGTAGACAATGCTTGTGTTAAACTCCCCAAGTTTGAGTATTTTACTGAGGGCAAGACAAAAAATGACCTGACTGGTTTAGCAAGAGGTGGGCAATAAGTAGAGGCTTGTAGCACTGCTTACGTTAAAGCCATTGAAGTTCTTGTAATGATTGCATCTCTCCCAACATCATTTTTTATCCTTGATGAGGCAATCAAGACCACAAATCATAGGTTCAATGCTCTGGAGAATGTAGTAAAGCCACAGTTGGAAAACATAATAAATTACATCAAGGGAGAGTTGGATGGAATGGAAAGAGAGGATTTCTTTAGGTTGAAAAAGATACATTGAGGGTTACAAGAAGAAGGAGATTGATAGACAGGTTGTGGCTGCCAAGACACGTGCAGAAGAAAAGGTTGCTGAATAAGTGGCTCTGATGAAAGGCATTTTAGTTGATAATGCCCATAACTTGTTATCCTAGGATTGACATAAAGATGAGGACATCATTTTCTAATATGGAGGTCTGTTTTAAACTGTTTTGCCATTTTGATACATAACATGTTATGATGTTTGTTCTATGTGAAAGTAGTAGCAATTATTCTTAGGTAAATATGATGTTTGATTTGAATAAGAGGTCTTCGTATGTTTATACTTATGGATTTCAATCAAAAGCTAAATTTATGTCTAATATATCATATTATATATATATAGAGAGAGAGAGAGAGAGTGAGATTTGCTACAAAATGTGACACCGCATTTCATAGCATGTGCTCTTGTTAAAAAGTGACGGCTGTTGAGTTTTGAATCAATTTTTAGGGACGACCTCATTTTGGGTTTATGACAAAAATATCATCTTTGCTGGCTTGCACATTCAACAAGGTTCACAAAAGGAAACTGTGTTCTAAGTTGGAATGTTTTTGCAACGACTTCTCTAGCTCTCTCTACTTGGAACATTATTCATGTATATATAGGAGTTTTTTTTTTAAAGAAAATAAAATGAACTATTAAATTCATTTAATTTCTTTTTCTTGATTTTTAGTTTTTTCCCCCTTTTAGTTGTTCAATTTGAGTCAGGAAGCTACCTTAATTTGTTTCTCTTGATTGATTTTTTCTTTAGCCCTTTCTTGTTTCATTGTATTTCTTTCTTTCTTAATTAAAAGCTAGAGTTATAATATCTAGTTATTTGTATTTCTTTCGTAATTCCTAACTCTATGTTTTTTACACCATCTAAAATTTATTCACATTTTTTTTTAATAGTTTGACTTGTAGAAATTTGTGAAAAATGGGAGAAAGTGCTTCATCATCTCAAGTGTTCATTGGAATTGTAAGGAATGAGATTTAACCACAAATTTTGCAAGAATTTCCTACGATTGAAGAAGCTTTCAATTTTTAAAATGCATGTGCAAGAGAGTGTGGATTTAGTGCAAGGTCTAGTAATCATAAGTATAAACTTGGCAGCAGAGAGATGGTGTGGAAAAAATTTATTTGCTCTAAGGAAGGGAAGACAAATGATTGTCATAAAAAAAAAAAAAAAAAAGAAAAGAAGGATGGTTGCAACACAAATAGTTGAAAGGAATGGATCTGTTGGATGTAAAGCAAAGTTAACATTGGTAAAACGCCAAACCGGACTTACTTGGACCATTAGTTCATTTGTTGAAGAGCACAATCATCCACTGTCTACATCTTCGAAAGTACATCTTTTAAGGTCTCACAAGAGAGTATTGATTGCAAAATGAGCTTTAAATCAACAACTTTCTCAGGCGAATCTTCCAACATGCCAACAAATTAGAATTATGGAGACTGAATATGGCGGGGCAGAAAATATGGGTTGCATAGAAAAAGATTTTCGGAATTTCAAAACACAAGTGGAAGAAGAGGAGAAAGAAATAGATGTATAAAGTTTGTTGGAATTATTTTACGAAGAGAAAGAAAGAGATGGTCAATTTTTTTTCTCCTATGAGGTTGATGAGGCAAAAAGGCTGGTATGTTGTTTTATGTAGATCTAATTGGTAGCAAATCTGAAGATGCTTTTGGAGATGTTATTGTCTTTGATGCTAAGTACAACACGAACAAATATATTATGATTTTTACTCCGATCACTGGAATAAATCATCATGGTTAGACTACTACTACTGTTTTTGGATGTGCCTTTCTAAGTGATTAAAAAAATTAATTATTTATCTGGTTATTCAGTATTTTTTTGGAGGCAATGCCAAAGGGTTACACTACTGACAATTATCACAGACTAGGATAATGCAATGACAAAGCCTATAGCATATATGTTTCCAACAACTATTTACAGGTACTGTATATGGCATATCTTGAACAAATTTTTAGGAAAAACTAGACTCAATAACATACCTTGACAATTACCATGGATTCAATTACATCATTTTCAAAGGTGAGACCCCAGAGCAATCCTAATCGCAATGGAATGCCTTGATCAAGGAAACCAGTTTGGGAGGAAATGAATGGTTGGCTCACTTATTTTGTATTCATGAGAAATAGGTTCCTGCTTCTGTGAATAAGTTCTTTAGTGCTGGAATTTTCTGATGGGTTTTCTCTCTCGCTTTAATAGATTCTTGAATCACTAAAGGCACAACAAGTTGGTTGATGTCAATAAGAAACCGAAGCTAAAATCTATGTAGGTGATGGAAAAACAAAGGTGGAAGTTTATACCAAGCAAAATTTTATAATCTTTGAAAATGAAGTGTTTGAAAGTGGTGGTTACACAATCAATTGTGCATATGAAAATGACTACAATGTTATTTACTTTGTACAGAGTGTGGATGATGACTCTTTAGGAAAAAAGAGGGAACTAAACTACATCAAGGTCACTAATCTTATTTCTTGTAGTTGTAAGAAATTTGAGTTTGAAGAATTGCTTATCGACATATGATGACAAATTTTCGTTAGAAGCAGATAAACCAACTGCCTGCTTGCTATATTTTGGATAGGTGGACACAAAGTGCAAGAATAGGATTATGACACAAGCAAGTGGAAGGATTACTAGATACAAATGGAATGCCTCTAATGTCAAGTCATGCAAGTCTTTCCTATTAAGCAACCGCTGTAGTTGATGATGTTCTTTTGTTTATGTGCATGACTGGAATGTTTCTTTTCTGTAATATTATGCATCTTGGATAGATTTGGTGGGCTAGTGAGCTGGAGATCTTTTTTTACTCGGAGGTTGTTTAAGCACTATGGATGAAGACATTTACTTTTGGAGATTCCATCAAATATGTCTTGTTATGTTTCACTATTAGTTCTTGTCTGGTTTAAGTATGAGAAAACTTGGAAGTTTTTAAGTTTAATTCAAGACATTGGTTCGATTGAAGTTGTCTTGAGTAATCTAAATCCTTTATCGTGTTGGTTTCTAAATGTTTCATAAGCTAACATTTCCGCATAATAAATCTCAACAATAAAAATATCAAGAAAACTGCAAGGGATCTTCTCAATTGATGCCATTTTCCATTATACGTAGACCGGGATAATACATTTTTAACATTAATGATATATTACAAAATGGGGGGCACACAGATAAAATGAAGAAAATAGAATAAACAGAGAGAGAGAGCCTTGGATGACATCCTTTATTGTCTTACTTGTGAGTCTTCTTCATCTTCATCTTCTTCTTCTTTCAAAAGGGGAACTTTTTTCTTATCAGATGGAAGGTGGCCATTGTTGGTTTCTTTAGGCATTATTTGTTCACTTTCTTCACGTACAATTTGTCCCAAATCATGGTGTAGTAACCAAGTCCACATATAACTGCACCCATCATGCTGCATTTCACATGATGCCAAACTTATATATATATATATATATATATATGGTGGGCAACAACTGAAAAAAAACATCTAGGGAAAGAAAGGAAGAGATTTTGAAATTTTACATTCCAAATGGAAAGTGTCTGCAAATAAAAGATAACCAAATATGCTTCCAATAGGAATACCAAGTGGCTTGAAAATAGCCCCAAATTAACAAAGGTCCTTTTAGTTGTGTGCACCATATTCACTTTGATCTCGATTACACTTCCAAATATTGCCTGAATGAATAGAATAATAGTGTAACTCCAAGTATTATTATTAATCAATTACCATATTTGGATAAAAAAACATCATGGAATGAGCTTATTGTTAGAATAATGACAAGAAACTTCTTTTCAAGATTTAATCTCCAAGATCTGACATCTCTTTCAATGATAGTTGCAGATAGGGAGAATCGTCCCAATTATGCTATAAGACAAATGATTTTCATGACAATTGGGTAAATTTTGACAGTTCCCACCTGGCTCAAATTTAACAATAAAATTAAACAATTTGTTCTTGTTTGGGCTAAATAAGAAATCAATCTCAAAATAAATCAAGAAAAATAAATTACAGTGGCTTCCTGACTCAAATTGAACAATAAAAAGGGGAAAACTGAAAATCAAGAAAAATAAATTAATTGAATTTAATAGTTCATTTTTTTTCTTACAAAATACTCCCTATTATATACCTGAATAATGTTCCAAGCAGAGAGAACTAGAGAAGCCACTGCAAAAACATTCCAACGGAGAACCCAGTTTCCTTTTGTGGATGCGAAGACAAAAACCCAGTCACGAGGTTGATTTAGTTAGGAAGATAAGAAACATGGAGACTTCTTTAACAACAGGTACCTTTATAGAGTGACTGATATTGCACTGGCTATTGATATACGGTGGCTTCCTGAGATATCTCGTCGGTGACCTTCCAAGTGTGGATTGAATAGAGATTGTGACAGCAGGTATTTTGGGTTTTTGTTGAGGAAGGTAGCTCTGTGAACCTTCTTGAATGGGCAAGCCAAAAAAAGATGTTTTTGTCATAATCCCAAAACGATGTCGTCCTAATTGATTCAAAACTCAATGGTCGTCACTTTTTTAATAGGACCACATGCTATGAAATGCGGTGTCCCATTTTGTAGCAATTCTCTCTCTCTCTCTCTCTATATATATATATATATATATTTCAACTTTTGATGTCAAAGATAGCAATTGATGAATCCATGAAACTTCTGATATGGTAATCAACAATCAAAGAGCACCTTCCTTTCCACAATATTTCCACGTTGGATTGAATAAAATTACCGGCCTATAGCTGGAGAGTAATTTCATGAGCATGGATTGACCGCCAGGGAATAGATAGTAATTTCCCTCCAGTCTTCCTTTGCTCTGCCTTCATGGCATACTATTTCTTTTGCCTAATAGACTCTTTCCATGCAATATATATCTATGGACAATTAGGCCAAGGAAGTTATTTAGTCTAGACAACAACTTCTTGTTATGCATTTTTATCCTTCAGTCGTCCTTCTTTTAAGGGGACAACCTATCAATTCATTTGTTAAATTATCAAGTAATTTATTTCTCACATTATTTTATTATCAAAATATGAAATACTTTAAAATTATTTTATTATTCTAAAATTAATTATAAATAAAGTAATATTTGAATTAGTTTTTTTTAACGAACAAAAATTAATAAAATTTTATTGTTGAAGAACGTGGGCATAATTTATAAAATCAAAATTAAAATTAAAAATTTAAAAATAATTAAAACGAGAGAGGAAAAAAAGCTTGTGTATTTAAAATAAAAGAATTTTTTTAAAAAAGAGTGCATTTTTTTTTAAGAAACAAGGAAATATTGTGCTCTTGTACATACAAAAGATTAGAAAGAAAAATCATTCTTTGTAATGAGCTCTATCGGTAGCGCTCTCCAACAATGTGAATCCAGCCTTTTCATGTGAGGCACTTGTGCATATTCATTGTTAGAATTAATGTGTTGTGAAGTTTGAGGGCATTAATGTAATTTCCTTATATGCATATAAATTTCCCTTTGAACAGATAAATAATTCTGTTTTTCCTTTAGTAGAAAGCAACTTTCATGAAAAGCACTATTTGCTTTCTTGATAAGTCTATGTTAAGAAGCAGAGACCATTTTCGCTAGTGGAATTACAGCAAATTAGGGTGACCACTACTTGAGAAATATAGTGTGCTTCTTCTTACTTTTATTTGTTAACCTCTCTAAAAAACCAACAGATTGGTATCAGTGCACTTGTTCAATTGAGTAGCTGGGCGACTTGAACTTCACTAGAAGTGTTGATGCCAGAAACAAGCGAACAAGGTGTGTCTTAGCTCTCTATTCCTATGTTTAATGGGGAAAATTATGATTTTTGGAGTTTGAATTTCAAGACTATGTTTAAATCTCTAGATTTGAGGGATATAGTTGGAGATGGGTTTGAGGAGCTAGATTCTATAAGAGGGTTGTCAGATGCTAAGAAGAGATAACTGAAAGAAAATGGGAAGAAAAATGCGAGAACTCTAGCTTTTACTCAACAAGCCATGACTGAAAGGCCTTTTCCACGAATCATAAAATGTACTACATCAAAAGAAGCTTGGGTGTGTTACAGGAAGAATTTCAGGAATTGCTAAAGTTCGGGCCATTAAACTGTAGACACTATTAGTTGATTTGGTGAATATCAAAATGAAAGAGTTTGAAATATTACTTCACTAGAGTCATTGAAGTGGCTAGTCAGATGAGTTTGCATGGAGAAGTAGTACCAGATAAAAGGTAGGTTGAGAAGATTCTTATTAGCTCGACAGAGAAGTACGATAAGACAGTGTCTGTTATTGAGGAGACTAAGGATTCATCAACGTTGATTGTCTGAGAGTTGATGGAGTCACTGCAGTCTCATGAGCAAAAGTTGTTAAGACACTCGGAAAAAATAATGGAGAGTGCTTTTCAATCTAAGCTCAACTTGGTCATGAAACCAAAAGAGCTGTTATTTCATGAGCATCGTAGAGATAAATCTTTGAGAGGTAGCAGATTTGGAAGAGGAAGAGGTCGAGGAAGATAGAAACTTGAATGCTGAAGGTTCAGGAAAGAAGTGCAAAATTTACCAAAGGAGTAGCCATCTTGAGAAAAATAGTTAGTTTTAAGGGAAACCACAGTGCTACCATTGTAAGAAGTTCGGGAACATGCTGAAAGATTGTAGATTCAAGAATGAACAGGAGAATGTCTTTGGAGTGAAGGATGATGATAAAAAGCAAGATGTATTCTATGTAGGTTATCTGGTCTCAGTTGAAAAGAAAAATGAGATTGTTGATAAGGTGAATGTAAAGGTGAAGATGATAAATGGTGCTTGTGTACAAGCAGCTGGGAAAGGCTAAATTTCTATTCAAACAAAAGAAGGAATGAAGTTCATCCACGATGTTTTAATTGTTCCCGACTTGGATGAAAAATTTCTGACTTTGAGTGTTAGACAACTTGTCTAGAAAGGATATGTAAGTGTATTTTGAAGATGATGGTTGTACCATTTATGACAAGAAGAAGGGAAACACAAATTTGATGGCGAACATAAAAATGACCAGAGGTAAAAGCTTCCCATTGAGTTTCAATTATTGAGGAGACATTTCTTTGAAAGTGAAAGTGAACAATGAGTTTGGCATAAAAGACTTGGTCATTTATATTTCAAAGGGAATGAAGTTGTTGAAAGAGAAGAACATGGTGTATGGACTTCCAAGAATTGACGACAAAAGTAGTGTATGTGAAAGATGTGACATGGGTAAGCACCAACGAGACCCATTTCCTAAAGGAGGAGCCTGGAGAGCCAAACGAATTCTGGAGTTGGTTCATACAAATGTGTGTGGGCCAATAACAACTCTATCTCTGGGTGGAAAAAAGTACTTCATTTTATTCATTGATAATTATACAAGAATGGCTTGGGTTTATTTCTTGAAGCAAAAATCTGAGGTGTTTAGAATCTTTCAAAGATTCAGAAACCTTGTTGAGAAAGAAAGTGGCAAGTACATAAAAGTCTTGAGAAGTGATTGTAGTAAAGGATATACTTCTCGAGAGTTTGACAAGTTTCGTGAAGATGAAGGGATAGAAATAAGAGGTTGCATAAGCTCTCTATATTCTAATGGGCTTTCAAAGCCCTTGCTTCTTTCCCTCTTTGCTTACTTTTTGTTGACGAATACTTTTGACCTGACTCCTACTCCATGTTACTCTCCACAACTAAATGGAGTATCAGAAAGGAAGAATCAACCAGTGATGGAAAAGGGCAGAGCAATGCTCAAAAATAAAGGGTTGTTGAAATCCTTTTGGGTTGAAGCAGTACATAGGGTAGCGTATTTGAAAAATAGGTGCCCTATAAAAGTAGTGCAGAACAGAACAAAGAAAAGCAATCAGTGAAGCATTTGAGAGTACTTGGGTGTATTTGTTATGCTCAAATTCCAAAAGAGAAGAGGTAGAAACCTGATGATACAAGTGAGAAGGGCATCTTTACGGGGTATGATATGAAGTCGAAGGGCTATCGATTGTATAGCCTAAGTAGAAACAAAATCATCGTCAGCAGAGATATGTTACTTGATGAGGAGACTAGTTGGAATTGGAAAGTTAAGGAAATGCAAAGACAAGTTGTTGTTCCTGAAGAAGGAGTTGACAATGAACATGGGAATGTTGAATATTCCCTCCAGTATCACCTAGAACTTATCCATCATCCGCATTGAGTAGTGGGTTCAGTTCTAGTTCATCGACTCCTAGCAGCACTCCAAAGAAGTTGAAAAGGCTTTCTGATGTTTATGAGAGATGTAACTTTTGTATGGTTGAACTAGAAAGTTTCGAGAGGGCCATCAAAGAAGATGTGTGGAAGAAAGCCATATAAGAGAAGCTGCATATGATTGAGAAAAACAAGACACGGGAGTTGGTAAACAAGCCAATAGATAGAAAAGTTGTCGAAGTGAAGTGGATTTACAAATGAAGCATAATCCGGACTGCTCAGTCTTGAAAGACGAAGCAAAACTTGTTGCCAAAGGGCACCCGCAGCCTAGAGTTGATTATCATGAGACCTTTGCTCTAGTTTCGCCAAGGACACTATCAAAATTCTCATTGCACTTGCTGCTTAGAAAGGTTGGCTATTGTACCAACTAGATATGAAGTCAGCCTTTTTGAATGGTAAGCTAGAAAAGGATATATATGTTGAACAACCAGTAGGGGTTTGTGAAACAAGGAGTAGTAGAGAAAGTGTACAAGCTAAACAAGGCTTTTATATGGGTTGAAACAAGCACCTCGACAATGGTGCAGTCAGATCTACAAATACTTCACTTGCTATGGATTTGCCAAGAGCAAGAACGAGCCCATTCTTTATCTGAAGAAGCAAGGTATGTCAATTCTTATTGTTACTATATATGTTGATGATTTAATTTTTATTGGTAATAATGAGAAATTGATTGCTGATTTTAAGAATGATATGATGAGGAAATATGAGATGAGTGATATGGGCTTATTACATAATTTTCTTTTTTTGGAAACTGATCAACAAATTGATGGGGTGTTTGTTTTCAAAAGAAATATGTTGAGAATATGTTGAAGAAGTTTCATATGTTTGATTGCAAAACTATGCCCAACACCACTTGCTTCAAATGAGAAGTTGTAGAAAGAAGATGGAGGTAGAAAAGTGGAAAACACATATCATAGAAGCATTGTGGGTAGTTTGTTATATCTTACTTCCACTAGACCAGATATCATGTTTAATTCTAGTATGCTGTCCAGGTTTATGTAGAAACCCATCCACATGCATCTTAAAGCAGCTCAACGAGTTCTTCGTTACATTAAAGGAACCTTGGCATATGGGATCAAGTATTGAAGAGATGATGAGCTGAAACTAGATGTCTTTTGTGACAGTGATTGGGTTGGTTGTAGAGATGATATGAAGAGTAAAACCGGGTATGTGTTTTCACTTGGCTCAGGTGTGTTTTCTTACAATCAAAGGAGCAAGAATCGGTTGCACAATCCTCTATAGAAGTTGAATATATTTGAGCAGCAATGGCGACATCTCAAGCTGTGTGGCTTAATAGAATCTTGGAGGACATGGAAAAGAAACAAAACAAGCCAACCCTGATGTTTTGAGACAACAAATCTGCCATTATGATAGCAAAGAACCCCGTATACAGCAGCAGAACAAGGCACATTGCTATGAAACATCATTTCATCTGAGAGAAAATCGAAGAGCATGAGATCCAATTGATGTACTGAAGATCCGATGATCAAGTTGTAGACATCCTCACCAAGTCTTCAAGAGCTGCTAAGTGTTCAACAGCAACACGTTAAGGGAAAGTGTGAGATTAACGTGTAGTGAAGTTTGAGGGCATACCTATAATTTCCTTAGTGTATTTAAGTAATTATTTTTAACAGAATACATTAAAATCAAACCTTTTCAAAATATCATAAATTAAAAAATTAGATTGAAAATAATAAAATAAATAAATTATGTTCAATTTAATCTCGAAATAATTAAAAAATTATTATATTTCCTTTTTGGATTTTTGACATATTTTTATTCCAAAACAGCCATATGATGCAACTTCCACTTGATACTCCCTCACTTGATATAACTTTTAGATTTCATTTTTTTTTTTTTCAATATGACAAGAAGATTTAGTTGATTTAGAAAATAAAATATTTTGTTTTGAATCGATATTTAATACTATCTCCGTCTCGTAAACATAGTCCATTTTATTTTTCCACGGATCTTAAGAAAAGTTAGTTGGTGTAATTAATATAATTAATCTTAAGGATAATTTTACTTTTATATCCTATATTTAATTTATTGGAATTGAAAGTAATAGATATGAAGAGATAATTAATGATGGTAATTTTGTCTTTTAACCTATAACCATATCTGCTCAAAAAATAAACTGAACTATAATTTGGGACTAAAGAAAAAAGAAACGTGGACTATCTTTATGAGACGGAGATAGTAATAGGGTTATAGACAGAGTATAATATATTTAGTAATATAAGGGAAAAAGAAAAACAGAAGAGAAAGAAGCTACTCAGGAGATATATGGACTTGCATTCTAATTGATATCAAAAGTGAAAATGGCTTTAGAAGAGAGGCAGACAGCCCAAGCACAGATCCTTGACCAAACATGTTGGAAGGGTTGATGGCAGCACTGCAGCACCACAAACAAATTATCCATTTCCTTCACCGAAAAACATTCAGGAAATTGCATTTCAGGCATCAGTAATGTTCATTCAGATTGGAAAATAATTTTTTATGGAAACCAATTACACCTTTTGGTATGGGAGGAACATGTCATAACTCTTGAGAGTCTTCTTTACCTGCCGCAGGTCTGTTAACCCAAAATACCTTGTATAGAAGTCAAGAAGATTTTTGCTGAATGTGAGGTAGGCAAGATAACTACTACAGAATAGCAAGGGGATGCCCTGATTTGGAAGCGCAACTTGATGCCAAGTTCTTGCATAAAAATCCAATAAGCAAATACTCAGTCATCTTAACACCAAGGTAAAAATGAGAATGAAGCCGTAAAATGTTCAAGATTAGGATAAACTTCAACATCTGATATTTGCTCTGAAGTGAAATGTAAGAATACGGATACAATTTAAATATAATGAACCAACAAAATGCACAGAGGTTCACATACATTTTCTTTACGGGCACCTGAAAGTACATTTGAACGATGGATTTTACAAAGCCTTCCAAAGATACTTTCCTGGACTTTGCAAGACCTTTTAAAATCTCTTTCCCATCGGCTTGCTATTTCTGGATGCTGAAGGAGAAGAGTTGCTGGAAAAGCTACTTGTTGTTCTTGCAGGACAAACACTGAAAGAGAAGCAGCAAGAAATGTAAACTGGATTTTCTATATTGCAATTCTATTGTGGTAACTAAAGTAAAGAACCAAAAAAGTACCTATGAGTCCTTTGTGACACCTTGTTCTTCATAGCTACTAAATTCTTAACCTCTCGGCTTAAAAAAAAAAAAAAACAGTAAAGTTAAATCACTGAATAAACTCAGCCTTTTTCTTACCTTCAAAGACCAGAAGATAGAACTAAAAAATCCATCAAAAAATTGATACGGATCAACATCTGATGCTTCCATTTCACATCCAAGTTACAGACGGATTACTAATGGTAATTCATTTGCAGTTATTCAATGCTATTAAAAGTTCGAATAGTTTCAATATTCACCATAGATAATAAGATAGTTGTATCCACATGAAAGGAACCTACTTTAGATCCCACTTAGATTCCTCATATGCAGGAAATTACTTAGCACGCAGGTTTCAAGTTCAAGGATCTCACAGATCAAGTTGCACAGATAGAAAACACATACATGTCTAAACTATATAACTTAGTGAAGTGTCCAAAAGAATGACTTTAGTTAACAAATTATAGCTAATGCTCCCATTTTGACTTTAACAAATTTTATTGAAAGTTTTGACTCAATTCATTTTGAACATAATGATATCAATTCCTTTGTAAAAATTTAGCTAATTTAGGAAACAGGACTTCAATTTTGCATTGCTGAAAATAGAAATAATGACATTTAATTTCGGATAGAGAGATTATACATCAATCAAAAATAATAGGTTCTGGTTATCTTATTTAAATATTCAAAGCCAAGGACACGGAAAACATCCTAAACAAGTTGTTACCTGTTGACAAATTCAGTTTTTGCCTTTTTCAATATGTTGCTCTTCGAATTGGAAGTGCAACTGTAAGGTCCTGTGCATATAAAGAAAATGTATCATGCAGCTAGAAGAAACATATCAAAAATATGTTGACTTCAACATTTGAGATTCTATTATTTATGGTGCACATTCAGACCAAAATGACAAACCACAAACGCGATCAATCAGAACAGAATCGTATAGAGGATGATCAGGATACCTCCATAAAAGCTTCTTTTACCACTAGGTGGGACCTTATCGCAAATCCTAATTTGCCGGTTTTGCTTCTCTGCAATGAGTCATGAAGCACAGTTACGATAAGAATACCCCAAGAATCCAATTAGACCAAACAAGGCTGAACTTTTATGCGACAAAGGTACAGAGCTATTATTCAATATCAGGGTATCTACAAAGACTTAGGGTCTACTGCCCTCTGCAATGAAACACGCTCATTGCTGTTGTTATTAAAGAATAAGTCACATAACAGAAATTTTCAGTGGGATTATTGTTCAAGTTTAAGACTACACTTCTGCAAGGACAATAACATGTCATCACTTTTTGTTATTGATACACAGTGCTCTATCAGATATGATCAGGATCTAAAGATAAAGCGATGAATCTCTCATGCAGTTGTGACTTGTTTCTCTTGGATTAGAATTAACAATCACAGGAAGAGAATATTTGAGGAGGTATTCAACCAAACTTGGACCAAACATTTTTATGTTTGCAACATCGTTGCACAAAAGCTTCCAATGCAAGTGAAAACTTTACAAGATAATTGAAACCTGAGAATATGAGTAAATGTTGAAACAAAAAAACAGAAGAAACCTGAGATTGTTCTGCATTACTTTAAATCATACAAAAATATAGACAAGAAAGCAAAGCACTAACTTGCTTCTTCAATTTTGTATCCCTCCCTCACTCGGGCTGATATCCTCTTTTCTTTATCTTCTAGAGCCTTCAACTTTGCCTACAGATACAACAGTAGTAGCACAATTCACTCAAACATTATTGCACAAAGTGGCTGCAGTCAGATATCAAAAGGTCATTGTTTAAAATTGGCAGAACAATTTTTTAGTCGCAACATTGAGATTGCAGAAAAAAGAATGGAAAGTTTGCTACCTCATATAATTGTCTCCATGGAAATTTTACTTTCTCCTTTTTCATCCTCTCTACCACAATCTCAACACTGTGTGCACCAAACTGACGCTCATAAAATTTCTTCCAAAGCTGATTAGTTGCAGGGCTAAGATCTCTTCCCTGCAAGTAATGTACAAATAAGATTCAACTCTTTCCCCCATCATATGTGATTTAAAGAATGAAGCTGTGGAGCTAAGGGGATTTGGATATAGATATTCCTTACCCCCGTGCAATTCTCAATATGGATTAACTGATCGAGTGTACAATGAGATAAAATGCGCTCTAGAAGATGAAAATCAGTTTCTCCAACATCCCCAAGATATCTAACATTATCAATTGCCAACTGAACACACAGATCAACCAATGATGGGACTCTGCGGGTCATTCTTCTCCACTCCCCCTCTGAATAGATAAATTGAAAAGTTTAGAACTACGAAGTTCATGGAAAAAAATTCAATCTTTTCAAGAATGGCACCAACCCATAAAAATTTGATTGAAATAACAAAGTAAAATTGATTCCCTTTCCAATTCAATCAAAAAATTGTGAAGTTTAACAACTTAAATTAAAGAAACAAAAATTTTTAAAAAATCACAGAATCATCTCCCAACACTTTTAGATAATACATCAAATCAAAGAAAAAAAAAAACCACCATCAACATACCCATCAACAAATTAATGCCATTGCAAAAGCAAAATTCAACGCTAACTCACCGGTAAAGATGATCGGGTCAACAATCACCAAATAGAGGAGAATTTGTGTGAATAATTGGTAAAAATGAATAAATAAATAAATTCTTTTTAGAAATATATGTAAGAAAAATTATTTTGCGGCAAATATCAGAACCAAAGAAGGAAACGGAGAACTTACTCGACTGGCGCGTAAATTTAACGCGACAGAAGGCGAATATGAATTGGAAACTCTTACTTCATCCACATTCTCTTTTGCACTAAATTCATCCACGCTATTAAAAAAATCTTAATGACATCATTATTTGAGCACAATTTTATTCAGGTAAATTACCTTATGACCTGAGCTTTCACCGTGTAACCCCTCAATAACTCCAGGCTTCAACTTATGTAAATTAAAAATGACTTTGATACAATCTGAAATTTTAAAAAATGACTATATTGCTTTCCTTTTGGATGGAAGTTAAGTCACCAGCGCATAGAAGATATTTTTATCTTTTTAAAAGAATTTTATTATTATTATTTTTTTAGTTTAATTAATAATGGGAATATGGGATCATCTAAATGCCATTATTTTTTTTAATTTGATTATTGATCTTTAAAATCAATAAATTAAGTTATTATATTTTGAATTATAAGACATTTTAACTACTCTATGATTGTTTGAAAGGATAATAGTAACAAATATAATCAATGTTCGTTAATAATATCATGTGATTTTATTAAATTAAATGTAAAATTTTACTTCTTGTCATTCAAATTATGTGTCAATAAAAATTAGATAAAAGAAAACAATTAACAAATTGACAAAGATTCTCTAATCAATATTAAAAATTTTGATGATATGTAAATTAAAGATGGAATGACCGAATTTTTTGAAAATAAAAAGTAGAATGGCCAAATTAGTTAAAAATTGTTCAAATTCCCCAAGCTACTCCTCCCATGTTTCTTCTTTCACTTTTTTTTTCTAAAATAAATACTTGGTGAGTTCCTATCAGTGATTTATACAACTCATTGGAAGGTAAGAAAGGAATGAGCAAGAGAAGACTGTTTGACAACAATAATCAAAAGAATTAACCAAGATTGAAACCTATAAGAGGAGAAGAGCTGGGAAAAGAGAGATGGAATTGAGTAATGAACGTGCCCTCTGGTTTTGATTACATAAGTTGATTAAATTGTGAAAGAAGAACATGAGTATGCTGTTTTAATATTTTATCTAGTACTAGTATATGTGTCTTACAATTTTCAAATGATGATGTTGTTGAAAACCGTTCTTTCTAAATCATAATTTATCCAAGTCAAAAAACTTTGAAAAAATAAACAACTAAGTATAAATAAAAGAGCAAAACAAAGGTAACAACGGAATACTCTTTAAGGGAACTAATGAAACAGAAGCAAAATCAATATATTAAGCTTCATGCATATGATTCAATAGGTAAAATTTCTAGAGATTCCATAAAACACCTAACAAAGAGAAATTAAATGAATATATATGTCAAGATTATGCAATTACTTGTCAGTAAATTACAAATAAAGTAAGCAAGTTACCAAAAATCTTGGAATTGTTTTTCAAAATAAAGACAGAGAATAAAAGTTTGAGAGAAATAAACTGCAACAATCCTTCATTCACTGATGTGTAGATTTACAAATGAGAACCCTCATATATATAGATGTTTCTTGGTCGTTCAAGAGACACTGAGAACCCTCATTTATATGGAGTTTTCTTAATCATTTAAGAGACACTATAAAGGGTCACTTCAAAAACTACAAACAACTATATACAGTTAATATATAAATTGTTGGAGATCAACTCTAAATCCTTGCATTGGTGGAGCTATCTAGGATGCCATCGACGTTTGAAGTACATACTCATAGAAGAAAATGTGGTTACAAAGACTTACATTTCAAGTATAGGAGATCATGGAAGCTTTCAAATTATGTCCTTGCAAATGATGAACTAAAAGAAGACTTGTAATATTCAAGGAAGTTCACATATAAAGACTTCTATTTTAAGTACAAGGATGATGTTTCAAGGATTAAGATCTTGATGGCATTGGCATTGATGCAAATCCATAAAACTAACTTCTTGTTGTCGCCAAGATTGGAGAAGCTAAGCGTGAAGGATCAAAGCTTATGTACAAGGATTTATACTTCAATTTCAAGCTTAAAGATGCCTTGTAAAACACATCTTGATGCCCTCAAAATCATGTCATTTCAATCCATGAAGGAAGCATCAAAGAAGGGTGAAGAGATCAAGCTAAACGAACCAAGAAAGGCCCATAACAAGATCCAATTGGCCTTGATGAAAGGAAAACTTCTGAGGCTGATTGACCTTGCCACCAGTGCCATTCAGTCTCTAACCAGCTACTACAATTTGTGATTTTTATGCTATTTTCTTGGTTTCTTCTTGTTATTTTGGTTATGTATTAAGGGTAAATTTGTTTTTATACCTAAACCATGACTAATTGGGTTATTTTAGGGCTTTGGGGCTATATAAAGTCTCTTGTCTTAGTAATTCGAAACACTTCATAACTACAGCCAATACGACAATTTGAATTGAAGTAGGTGTTGATGATCGGGTGATGCCCAATATTTACAAATTGTTTATTATTTTGGAATGTGGTAATTGAAGTTGTTGGAAATATGTAAAGAAAAATAAAAATATAGATGCAAAAAAATTAAAGTAAGGAGTAATCATCATCCTTTCTTCTCTTTTTTTCTTTTTCTTTATTATTATTATTATTATTATTATTATTATTATTATTATTAAATAAAAATAGAAGTGGCCATCGTCATGTGAAGAGAAGAGTTAAAAAAGAAGTAGAAGAAAAATAAAGAAAGAAGATATAAGAAAAGAAAGAATAAAGAAGAAAAAAAGAATAGAATAGAATAGAAGAGAAGAAGAGAAAGAGGTAAGAGAGAGAGAGAGAGAGAGAGAGAGAGAGAGAGAGAGAGAGAGAGAGAGAGAGAGAGAGAGAGAGAGAGAGAG
>JAWZTD010020408.1:0-18782 GCA_035221335.1 Echites panduratus
CAACCATCATATCACTTATAATATATAAAAGAAGAGACAAATTTCCATAAAATGATATATCAACCCTTTTATGCATGCATCAAAGGATGTGCCAAAGTGATTCGGAGGTGAAGTCTACATAACTCACATTACTAGAAAAAGGTCATTTTCTAATGAAAAAATTCCATGACTAAATAGCCTTATCGGTCAAAAATAGTATAGTTTTTACAGATTTTTTTACAAAAACCGTCATCACTTTAGACCTCATAATAAATAGGTGTTTTAGACGAAATGCCATGAACCAAGAATTCATTATTTGATTATTTAATTTCTTATGGACATCATACATTAGTTAATTTTTTTTGACAAATTTTAATTTGTTAACAAATTATTAGACAAAATCAAATAAAAAATTTTGATAAAAAAGTTTCGCCAAACAATATTTTGATAGATAAAATGTTATCAATAATAAATTACAGAGACATAAACAAATAAATTTATTTTTGTGACAAATGATTTACTAACAAGATAAATCATCAAAATATTTTTTAAATTATTGACGAATGCAAATTAGCTAAATCTACTTTTGAAGTTTTTAAATTTTTATTTTAATTAATATTTTGATAATAATGGATATAATATTAAAATATTTTATGATTTGACGGATTTGATAATAATTGAAATTTTTGTCTTAAATTATTTTTTTTTGTTTTTAGCTAAATATAATATTTAATAAATAGAAATATAAATAAGTAACTAATGAAATTGTTTAATAGTAAAAAAAAAGTGACGACATTATCCTAACTCTGTAGTTTGGACTATATCTCGATGAATGGAAGTCACTAGAAGAAAAAAAAATACTAATTTTATCTCTATAATGCAAGGCACTGGAAGAAAAAAAAAAATAAATTTCCAATCACTTCGCAAAGACAGACGTTCAAAAAGGTTCTTGAAATTATCAATCACTCGTTTTGTTCTGACTTTTAGTGGAAGCATCTGGTAAGGATCGGTGGTGACTTGGTATTGGCTTACGAAGCATAGGTAAGAATACTCGAATCTTATCTTTATTTATCTCTTGAGAAGGCTATTTCATTGGAAAGGACAACTACCATTAGAAAAGCACCAAAAATACTTCATCGTCTAGGTCTCTTAGGGTGGAGGTTTTTATATTAATGGAAGGCTTTCAAGCCCACAGTGTGGTATTATTGCTACTATGCATAAAAGTCAGATGCACTAGTCTAGTAGGACTCATTTAGACTTAGAAATCTAGGACTCAGATATATTTATTGGAACAATAGAAAATTAAGATATATATGATTAAACAAAGGAAGGAAAAGATGTTTTTTTTGCTAGAATATATCTTACTATATCTTGTAGTGCATTTATTTATATTTGTTTTTTTATTTTGCCACGAGATGTTCTCCTAATATATCTCCTATTATATATATATATATATATATATATATTTTCAATTAAAATAATACTGATGGGCAAGTGGGTAAACCCGAAAGACCCTATCTAAATACCTGATAACTCGATCTAATGAATAAAGGTTCAATCCGGATTACACTTGGATCTAGACCTACGAAAGTCTATAACCATACAATGAAACACCTCATGAAGGTAGTGAAAGCTAGTCCACGACCTCCGTTTATCTTAGTTAGCTCGACGACCACCAAGTCTGGAATTATGGCAGAGATGAGGTAGCTGAGGACCTCCTCAAGGTCGCTAGACCACCCCCAAGGTCACTCAACCTCTATAAAGGTCTCTAGCAAGCACTACATGATTCTTAAATGTCCTGGGTGTACCCTTAATAGTCATCCAGACTTATTAAAGAGACATGGTACACCCCTACATGGAAACTTCTTAAAAAGATCAATGCAAGATTATCGGGATACACTTCCCACAATCAAATTGGATTACAAGGGATCCTTCTCAATGAGAATCTTTTATCTTGTAAAAGATAGCAATGGCATGAGAAGAACCTTCTCAAACACTTTCAGAAGGAAATCTAGTTGATCCCTCTGTTTTAGCAACAAATCAGAATTCAGTGACAACTCATTCTGGACCTTTGAGAACCCTGGCAAAAACTCGGCAAAACCCTGAACCAACTCATTCAAGTCCCTCAAAAAGACCAATGGAGACTCGACATGAGAGAAATGCTTTGGAGAATGTGGCAACAAGATGACCTCAAACTTCACTGAGTCACGAGGAATGTCATGTCACAGTGCCTGAACATTTACTAGAGAGAATGGTAAATGTTCTAGAAAATCTAACGAAGAGAACAGATTATATCTCCACAGGGAGGACTCCATCTCACAATCAATGCATTGAGAGGAGGTCGTTAGAAGTCTCTGATCAAAGAAGGGAAAAGCCAGAGAATGTCGGAGGCCTGAGGACTCTGGACAACAGCTAAAATCTCAAGCCCATAGGGAAGAAAGAAATCCACATGGGCTTGAAGTGGATAGCAGAAGAGATATACATCTTGTAAACCTTCAGGAAACTTTTCGCAGAGGCAAAGAGTATGATTTTAGAGACAGATTAAACAAAGTTGCTATCTCTCGAAACCAAAGAAAAAACTATCATGGACAAGCTCCTTTAGACAGACCTCAGAATGATCACCTTGAACAAACTGCAAGCATAAACATTGAGGTACTAGCAGACCGAGGAAAGAAAAGACCTAATAACAACCCTGAAGAGGTTGAAGGTCCTAATCCACCAACTAGGGTAGACCTTACTGAACGATCACCCTTCGTGGACAAATCAGGTTGAAAAAGATGGCTCTTGGGTTCAAGCCCCTTTAGATTGCTACAAAGTATGACAGGACCACGGAGCCACATCTCCATATTGATGAATACATCTCTTATATGGAGATGTTCAAATACCCGGACCATGTAAAATGTAGAGCTTTCAGGTTCGCATTGACCAAAAGGACTCAAACTTGGTTCAAAGGACTTAAGGCAGCAAGCATGGCTAGATGGAATCAACTTAAAGACCTCTTCCTGTAAAACTATCGGAGCAATAAAAGGTGTGAGAAGGACATAAATTACCTCTGCACTATCAAGTAGAAGGTTGGAGAGAGCACCAGGAGCTACTACAGTCGTTTCAATTACTAGACTATAGAAATTGAACAAAAGAATGACGCTATATGTATCACCTCCTTCAAGAAAGGATTGCAAGGGGGTATTAGCATTGAGGCTAGCAGAAGAGGTTTTAATGGTGAAACATCTGCAAACCCTTTTGGAGAGGTTGATAATGGCAAAAGAAACCTCCATCTAGAAGAAAATTCCTAGATTTACATCTCCAACTAACAAAACAACTTAGGTAAAGCCTCAAAAGAAGAGTACCTCTAGAAAGAGAGATAGGAGGGACCTCTCCCCAAAAGGAGGACCTCAAGAAAAGAAAAATAAGACCTTCCTTGACCTGATGACCACTAAAGGCCCCAAGAGCAGAAGTTTTAATGGCAATATAGAGGAAAGCTCTATTGAGACCTCCACAACCTCTGAAATCTCTAGTGACAAAAAGAGACGTCGACAAATTTTGCCAATATCACAGAGATCATCGTCACCTTACACAAGAATGTTTTAACTTTAAAAGAGAGATAAAGAGTTCGATTAAAGAAGGTAATTTGCAAGAGTTCTTAAAGAAAGCAAAAGATCCAACTGAACAGAGACCTCAAGAGCAACCTCAGAGACCTCCTGTGAAACGTGGAACCTCTTACATTCTCCCTGCAAATAAGAGACTTTCTGTTTAGAAAAATTCTATTTGATACTGGAAGTGCATTCAATTTCCTTTATAAAATTCATTTGATCAGATGGGACTCAACAAAAATTTGCTGATCAAGACGGATGTCGCTCTCTATCTCTCGTTCAACTACGTATGCAGAACGGATTTTAAAGATCCCAACTTCAATCATACATGATGGAAAAGGAGTGACAGAGGTCATGGAATGACAAGTAGTTGATGCACAAAGGACCTACAATGTCATTCTAGACTGAAAGGGGTCATGAACCTATAAGCAAAGATCTCCCTCATTCATTATTGCATAAAGATCAAAACAGGACAAAATTGGATCACCTTCAAAGGAGATATAGATGGCATCTGAATGCTGTCTAATAGAAGTAGATGCTTCAACTGGGATCCAAGCAGACAAACACTCAGCAATAGAGCTCGTCAACCTCCCCAAAGTCGATAAAGAATATAGGTAGTAGGAAAAGGGGAAAAAGTATACTTGAATCCTAAATTTAATGAAAAGGAAACTAAAATAGGAGATTCTCTTCCTCCGAAGACCAAAGGAAAGCTTGTAGACACTCCGCATGAGAACCAAAAGGTCTTCGCTTGGAAGCCCACAGACCTAGAGGGTAGAGAGAAAAGCAGAGCTAAGCACGGAGTTGGTCTACGACTTGGGGTAAAGCCAGTGAAGCAGAAAGAGCGAACCTCTCTCCTAAGAGAAACAAAGTGATAGCTCGTGAGGTCTAAGCTCTTTAGGACTCCGGAATACTCAGAGAAGTCCTATACCCTGAGTGGCTAGCCAATCCAGTAGTGGTCCCCAAGAAAGAAGGAACGTGAAGGTTATGGTTGATTCTACTACAGGCTGCCAATGGTTATGTTTCTTGGATATTTATAAAAGGTATCTTCAAATACCCATGGCACTGGAGCAATTTAGGCAACCTCCATCATAACAAAGGTCAGAATATATTGCTACACCAAGATGCCATTCAGTTTGAAAAATGCATAGCAAAGTTTCAGAGGGCCATGCATAAAATTTTTAAAGCTCAACTTGGCAGAAACATTGAGGTCTATGTGGACGACATTGTCTTCAAGTCGAAGAACTCAAAAGACTTTATTCAAAACATCAGAGAGACATTTCAAACATTGAAGTCTGCACATATGAAGCTCAACCAAGAGAAGTGCATATTTGGAGTCCTAGCAGGAAAGTTTCTGGGCTTCACGATATTAGAGAGAGGGATTGATGAAAATCCTGACAAGATTAGAGCTCTATAGGACATGGAAGCTCCCCGATGCATCAAAGAGATGCAAAGCTTGATAGGAAAGATGGCAGCTCTCAACTATCAGCAAGATGGTTGACAATGGGTCCAAATTTTATGACATTTTAAAGAAACCTATAGGCTTTCAATAGACTGAAGAATGCTAATCAACCTTCACCAAGCTAAAGGAGTTAATGGAAAATCACCTCAGTTAGTATCTCCGCATGTCGAGGTAGAGCTATTAATGTACCTCGCTACCACAGATAAAGCAGTAAGTTTTGTACTCATAATAGAAAGGTCAGGATTACAATTCCCGGTTTGTAATGTAAGTAGGCTCTTGAGAGGTCCAAAGGTCCATTACTCCGACATCGAGAAATTTTTGTACCTGATTGTTATTACATCAACAAAGCTTAAACCTTACTTCAAGGCTTTCCCTATAAAGGTCTTAAAAAATCTTGTATCCTTATGAGAAGGTAAAGAATTTGAAATCAAATCTGGAATACTTCATCAAAGAGCAGATTCCAAGAAGTCAAAATCTAGAAGCAAACATCATATCAAAGGTCTTCGAGGACCTGGAAGGAACTAAAGGAGAGCTCCTAGTCGAATGTCTAGATTCTCCTTCCATAGCTCTGGAAGAGAGTTTGACAATAGAAGACCTAGCAGATTGGAGATATCCCCTCTTTAGATATCTCAAACACGGAGAGCTCCTCGAAGATGAAAATGGGCTCCAGGATATGTGCTCATTGGAGATGATGAAGTTTATAGAAGGTCATATACACATGGCCTCAATGCTGAACCAAAATATGTAATTGAAGAGACTCATAGAGGTATATGCGGATCTCACATTGGAGCCAAAACAATGGCAAAGAAAGTCCCCGGACAGGATATTGTTGGCCATCTATGGTATTAGACATAGAAAAGGTTGTCAAGAAGTGTGAAACCTACCAGTTGTATGGAAACAAATCGAATAGGCCTCTTGAGCGGTATCACTCTATAAACACCTTAGTCCCATTTGACATCTATGGGATAGACCTTCTAAGACCATTTCCAATAGGAGTAAGAGGTGTACAGTTTTTTATCGTGGCAGTTGAATACTTCACAAGATAGGTGGAAGCTAAACCCGTGGCAACAACGACCTCATAGAAGGTCCAATCCTTTGTATGGAGGAACATTATTTGCAGATTTGGGATCCCATGAGCTATAATCTTTGATGATGAAAGACAATTTATTGGAGAACCCTTCAAGACCTTCTACTAAAACCTAGGCATTGAGTAAAGGTTAACTTCATTAGCTCATCCACAAGCACATGGCTTGGTGGAGGTCACAAATATAACCATTCTGGAAGGTCTTAAGAAAAGATTGACAAACTTAGAAAAAGAGGATCAAAAGACCTCGTGGCCAGAAGAAATTCTTAGTCTATTGTGGGCCTATAGGACCACACCTAGGAAAACTATCAGAGAAACTCCTTTTAGCCTGTGCTTTAGTTAAAAAGGCAATACTTCCAATAGAGGCTGGAATGAAAATCGTAAGACTTACTGAATATAATTCAGTCTTGAACGAGGGGCAGAGAAGAGCAGAGCTTGACATCCTTGAAGAAGTCAGAAACAAAGAACTGGAAGCTAATACAAGGTACAAACGGCAAATCACAACCTCTTTCAACAAAAAGGTTAAGGAAAGAAAATTTGCTATTGGAGATATGGTTCTCAAGAAATTAGATGTTGGCAAACAAGGACAATTATCTAAGTTGCAAGAAAGCTGGGAAGGTCCATACATAGTCTAGGAAGTACTTCAAGATGAAAGTTATAGATTAGTAGACTTGGAAGGTAGACAACTTCTAAGACCTTGGAATATTTGTCATCTTAAACAATTTCATGCCTAAACTCATGACTGGCTTAAGAGAATTGTTATGCTACCAAAGTGTTACACTTTTTCTCTCTTCAAATCTCATTATCATGCTGCCAAAGTACTAGACTTCTACTTTGCAAGTTTTATTACTATAAAGTTCTGCAAGTCTTATCATTACGAAGGTTCTTTCTCCTGTAAGTTAAATTACTATAAAGATTATTCTATTACAAAGATTTATTCTACAAGTTATTAGAACATAGTCATTATGAAAAGTCAAATTTATTGAAGAAGTTGGTCAAGAATATCTTACAGTCATGTAAAGAGCAGAGAAAGGAAGGGAGGAAGCATGAATATGATTCACATTAGCATGAAAGAGCAGAGAAAGGAAGGAAGCTCAAAACAAGCAGAATTCAGTTATTACAACCCGAGGCAATAATAAATAAAAATTTTTTATTGAGACAAAAAAAGGTTTTTAAAGCTGAGCATCTTGGGTCTGAGTTGCAGCTACAGTCTCTTCTGGAGCTTCAACAGATCTAGTAGCTTCAGGAAGAGATGGCTGAGCTTCCAGGGCAGGGTGAGTAATCTCCACATTATTGGGGGTCCCAAGGTCCACCAAGAGCATTGAAGGAAGGTCACCGGTAGAGGGCCCAACAACTTGAAATGCATAAAACAACAATGACTCCAATAAGTTGACAGAAATCATAACTTATAGAGGACTAAAAGGCATATCTTGAAGAAAAAGAGACAACTTACCAGAAGAGTCACTAGTAGCTTCAACAATAGGTCTAGGAGCAGAAGTTTCAATGACAGGAGTCTCAGCAGAGATCACCAAGGTCGTAGAAGGAGAAACTGTTGAGTCAGGATCCTAGGAGGTCTCTTCTTGCCAGGGAAGTTCTTTCCTAGCAAGCTCTGGATGGTATGGCCCCTCATGCATCTCCGAATCAGGTCTCAAATCAGGATTATGCTCCTTGAGCTCATTGAATCCTTCAACATACAACGAGATAGCAATAGGACTATTAAGTTTCTCCACATACCTCTTAAAGCCCTTGGATTCTAGGAGGGCCTCCTCCTTGAAGTCTCCCTCCTCAGTGAACCTATCTTGAAAAGTTGCCAGTTCATCAATCACTAGCCCATATTCGGTTTGACCCTCAAATATGGCTCTGGAAAGGTCGTCCACATGAGAATGCTGGATCTCTTCTGTTTTTTTTTTACAACTTCTTGGAAATTGTCAGAAGATCTTTACCTCTTTCCTCAAACTCATCTAACAATTGAAGGGGCATCTGAAGTTGATCTTTAGTCTGTCCTTGCTCCTCCTTGATTGAGAACAAGTAGTCCTCAGCTCTCTTGAGCTGCTCCTGCACTTTTCTAAGCTTCATTAACCTAGCTCGGAAGGAATACTAAAGAGAGAATATCTCTCTATAATTCTGATTATTATCATTTTAGAGGCTGCGTATGACCTGTCGGAGGTCATCTCCTTCCCTTCTATTCTGAGCATTCCTTCTCAACTGCTCGGCCAGTAACACATGTTGCTGAAAGTAAAATGAGGTCATTCGGGATCTCAAACAGTGGCAGCAAATAGAAGAAAAGATAGTAAAATGAATATCAGAAACTTATTGAAGAATGCAAGGTGGCGAGGTGCTTGGAAAGCTCCTCATCAGATATCTCTTGGCCAATCACCCTATCGACAGCGACACGCACTCCGGGGAGAATGATTGAGCATGCAAAAACTGAAACAAAGAGTCAAACGTCTCCAAGGTAAGACTGGGAGACCACTTCTGAACCTCTAGTTGGTCAGGAGCACTGAGGATCTCCCTAACTAACCTGAGAGAAGTCCATGGCCCCACTGCCTAGGAGTTTGGACTCCTAAACCTCTTTCCTAACCTTTAGGGGCCTTAGAGGAGGTCGCTGGACCTAGATTTTCTACAACTAAGGTCGAAGGAACCAACCTCAGAGGAGCTGGTGACAAAGAGATGACAACAACCTTTGAGGCTGGAAGAGAGCAGCTATCTCTTCTCGAGCTCTTTTGGTAACAAGCTTACCTCTAGGCACAACATGTGCCATTTTTGACCTGGTGTTGGTGAATAGCCTGGCAGCAGGAATGCTTAAAAGAGTAGAGGTGGAGGTCGTCACTCCAGTAATCACAACCTCTGGTGAAGCTTTCCTAGAGATCATGGGGACCTCTCTAGAGCTAGCACCTTGCCCTAAGGAGGTTGCAGAGGACTCCTTCGAACCTGCAGTAGAGACAAAAAAGTTCCTCCACATGGCTGCATAAAAAAAGAGAGAGGTTAGTAAAATTATTCAAAATATATGAAATAAAAAGAAAGAAAAAAAGGTCTATACCCTCAGAAGTGTCTCCATCTCTTCTCTAAGGGATGAAAGTGCAGCCGACCTAGGATGGCCTAGACCTACACTGATCAAAAAACAACGAGGTAAAATAGGGTCGCTACAACTAACCTTACAAGATGACTCAGATCTTGTCAAATTAAACAAAAAATCCCAATCGCTAGCAAGCTCACCACCAAGTCCAGGGAGTACATTGGCAAATGTTTTGTGGTAATTCCAAGAAGGATATTGATAATTCTATGGAAGATAGCTCAGAAGCCTGGCCAAGAGGAAGATCTTTTCCAAGATCCCATCAACACACTGAAAGGGACATGCGAGTTTATACTTTTGAGTATCTGGAGGTATCCAACACCTGATTTAGTAGGAGTTGAAGAGACTCAAAGCATGAAAAAGCACATAAAGAGCTCTAAGAATATCAGAACTAAATAAAGATGACAGGTCACAATAAAAGTTGTAATTATCTTAACGTCGTTAGGAACACGTTGGGCAATGGAAATTTGCTAGAAGGTTGTGATTTCAAAAAATTTTTTGCTGAACAAAAGGAAAAAGACCACACCACCCCAAAGATTGGCCTCATACAAAACAAAGTTTGAAAATGCTTGCGCTTTGATTGCAGTATTTGTTTAAGCTTGTGAAGTCTACATACATCTTACACTTGCCTTCTTTCTTGGGGACCACTACCTAATTGGCCAGCAACTCAGGGTATAGGGTATTATTTTATTGAGAAAAGCTTGGAATTCTCAAGCTATCACTTCTTTCCTATCAAGAGCGAAGGTCCGCTTCTTCTGTTTCATTGGCTTTACCTCTGGTCGTATACCAACTCTATGCTCTGCGATGCTTCAGTCAATACCCTCTAGATCTGTCTGCTTCCAGGCAAAGACCTTTAATTGCTCTTGTTGGGTGTCTACAAATTTTCCTTTGGTATTTAGGGGAAGAGAGTCTAATATTTTAATTCCCTTTTCAGGAAATTCAAGATTCAAGTATACTCTTTTCCCTCTTCCAACTGCCAGGAATCTTGACCTTTCATTCTCTTTGGGAAGGTCGACGAACTCTATTGCCGAGTGCTTGTCTACCTCGATTTTGGTTGAAGCATCTCCTTTTGTCAAATAGCATTCTGATGGCATCTTCTTATCTGTTTTGAGGGTGACCCAATCTTGTCCTTCCTTGATCTTCATGTAGTAATGGATGAGGGAGATCTTCGTTTGTATTACCATGAACCCCTTTCTACTATAATGGCATTATAGGTTCTTGGTGCATCAACTACTAGCCACTCCATGACCTTTGTTACTCCTTTTCCATTTTAGGTGACTGAAGTTGGGATCCTTAAAATCCCCTCTGCATAAGTTGTTGAACCGCTGAAGCTTGTAAGTGTAATATCAGTCTTGATCAGCAAATCTTTGTTGAGTCCCATCTAATCAAATGCCCTTTTATGGAGGACATTTACTACACTTCTAGTATCAACCGGAATTTTTCTAACCAGAATATTTGTAGGGAGATTGTAAGAGTTCCATGTCTGCACCTCTTTCCCTTTTGGACCTCCTTTCAATTACATTGATTTCTCTCACAAGAGGTCTCTACAGTTGCTCTTGAGATCTCTATTCAGCCGGACCTCCTACCTAAGCTAAGAATTATTGTAAACACCTATCTTTAGTCAACCTCTCTATTTCTCTTTTGAGGTCAAAACAATCTTTTATAAGGTGACCATGATCTCTGTGATATTTACAAAATTTGTTCACATCTCTTTTTGCCACTAGAGCCTTCAGAGATCAGAGATCGTGGAGGTATTAGTAGACCTTTCCTCTCCATTGCCATTAAGACTTCAGCTCTTGGGGCTTTCAGAGGTGTGGTTATCAAGTCATTGAAGGTCCTCCTTTTCTTTTCTTGAGGTCCTCCTTTAGGTGGGAGCTTCTTCCTGTCTGTCTGTCCATAGCTACTTTTCTGCTGATTCTTCTTCTCAATTGTTTTGTCAGTAGGAGTTATATATCCAGGAATATTTTTTTGGTTAGCTATTTCTTCTGCTTTTATTTACATCTCCAAAAGAGTTTGGAGATGTTTCACCATTAAGACCTCCTCCTCTGCTAGCCTCAATGCTATATACCCCCCTGCAATCCTTGCTTGAAGGCGGTGATGTATATAGCTTCATTCTTTTGTTCAATTTCTACAACATCACCATTGAAACAACTATAGTAGCTCCTGGTGCTCTCTTCGACCTTCTGTTTGATTGTAAAGAGGTGATTTATGTCCTTCTCGCACCTCTTAATACTCTGGTAGTTCTTCAGGAACAGGTCTTTGGGCTGATTCCAGCTTGCAATGCTTGCTGGTGGAAGTAATTTGAGATAGGATTAAGCTTTTTTGGTCAAAATGAACCTGAAAGCTATGCATTTTATATGGTCTAAGTATTCAGACATCTCCATATAAGAGACATATTCATCAATGTGGAGTTGTGGCTCTGTGGTTCCATCATACTTAGTCCATCATCTGAGGGGGCTTGAACCCGGGGGGCATCTTTCTCAGCCTGATTTTGTCCATTATAGGTGATTGTTCAGCGAGGTCTACCCCAGTTTGTGCATCATGACTTTCAACCTCTTTTGAGTTGTTATTCGGTGCTTTCTTTCCCCGGTCTGCCGGTACCTCAATGTTTCTGCTCACAGTTTGTTCAAGACAAACGTTTTGAGATCAATCTCCAAGAGCATGTCCATCATGATTTTTTCTTTGATTTCAAGAGATAGCAGCTCTATTCAATTTATCTCTCAGGTCATACTCCTTACCTTTGTATAGAGTATCTCTAATATCTGTAGAGGGTATATTCCTTCTACTACCCTCCTCATCATTTTGTGGGATTCTTTCTTTTCCTTTACATTCTCTTTGTTGCCTTGCATCTTCAGGTCTTCCACTACCTTTTTCGGGTCTTTCTCCTCTTTGGTCAGAGACTTCTGAGGGCCTCCATTCAATGTGCTCAGTATGTGACGGAGTCCTCCAGGTGGAGATATAATCTCTTCTATTTGTGAGATTTACTAGAACATTTACCATTCTCTCTAATAAATGTTCAGGCACTGTGACATGACTTCATCAAGACCTACGCGACGTACGAGGTTATCTTGATGCCACATTCTTTGAGGCATTTCTCTCATTCTAGGTCTCCGTTGGTCTTCTAGAGGGAACTGAATGAGTTGGTTTAAGGTGTTGTCGAGTTTCTGCAAGTGTCTTAGAAGGTCCAGAACGAGTTGTCACTTGATTCGGATTTGATGGTAAGACAAGGGCATCAACCAGATTTCCTTCTGGAAGTATTTGAGAAGGTTCTTTTGGGATTATTTCTTCAATCAACAATTCTGTCCAGCATGGGGGTCCATGCCTTGTTGGTTGTTCTCTTGCCAATGCGATTTATTTTCAATTTTGGGGATGGCTTTTTGTAAGAATTCCCACAGACGGCACCAAAACTGATGGAGCTCGAAAGAGACCTCAGAGTCACCTGGTCGCATTGGCAAATGTAAAACGACAACAATGGAAGATGTGATCACCACAATGGGTTGTCGCCTTGAGGCTAACTCCGAGGATAAAATTAATAAGGATTGTATGGGATGTTCAGAGAGAATCAATGATTTCCCCGTTCTAAGTCATTTAAGCAAATTAACAATATTCAGAGTAAAGTTGTGTTCTCTTACCATGATTTGTGATCGGGCCTACTTTTTTTAGGATAGATGAACTTCCTTGAAGTTAGGATTAGTGTTCTAATTGTAATCAATTAGGATCCCTTGTAATCCGAGTATATTAAGGGAAGTTTATCCCATCAATCTTTAAATGATCTTTTTAAGAAGTTTCTTTGTAGGAGTATACACTATTAAGGGTACGTCCAGGAAATCTAAGAGTCTTGTAGAGCTCGATCAAGACCTCATACTTGCCTAGGAGTCTTGTAGAGCTCGCTAGAGACATAATTTGTATTTGTGCTTTGAAATGTATTTATGAGATTGATTTTATATTATCTATTATTTCCATGAATAATATTATCTGATTTTTGGTCATTAAGTATGTGACATACTAAAGCAAGTAATCACGAGCTTTTAATTCATATTGAAATTATGACTTCAATTAAATTGATGGATTTTCTTTTAATAGGATTTTAAAAGAAACTAAAATCATATTTTGATGAGATCACTAATTGTTTTCAGTTATAATTACATTTCCTAATTGTGGGAAATTTGTAATAAAATATAAAAGGGGAAGAAATGCTAGGCTTAAGGTTGACATTATATTAGATAGGAAGTAAGAAACCCTAGTCGTCCTCCCTTCTTCCCTCTTAACTATATATAGAAGAAAAAAAATCTTGCTGGGGTTCTGCTTAACATATAACCTATCTTGATACGAAGAAAACCATAGCAGCCTTCTTCTCTTCTTCTCTCTAAATTTCGCCACCGATCTCTCAAGCTTTTGAATATCTGATTTGGAGAGCTTAAAGTTCTAACAAACCGACCAGCTCGTTAGATCTTGTTGTGTGGATACCAGTAGAGGGCGTTCGTGTTTCATAGCTTCTTGATTCGAAGAATTTGCTATTTCTCTTCTCCAAAATAGAAAAGTTATGTTCTTCTTACAATTCGATTTTACATGAACCCTGGATCGGGATTGTGAAAATTTTTATTTTTCGTTACCTTTTGTATTCATAAATCCTAACATCATTGACCTTGGGGAGTGGTCTAGCGACCTTGAGGAGGTCTTCAGCAACATTCATCTCTATCATAATTCCAAACTTGTTGGTTGTGGACTAGTTTTCAAGACCTTCATGAGGTGCATTTTGGTATGTTTATAGACCTCTGTAGGTCTTGACCCCAAGTATAATTCGAGTTGGACCTTTTTCTCATTGGATCGGGCTGTTAGGTATTCAAGTCGAGTCTATTATGTTTTACCATTTTGCCCATCAGCTGGTTATAGAAGCTCCCCGAAGCATCAAAGAGGTGCAAAGTTTAACAAGAAAGATGGCATCTCTCAGTCGATTCATTAACAAGATGGCTAACAAAGGGTCTAAATTTTATTACATTGAAGAAACCCACAGGCTTTCAATGGACTGAAGAATGTCAATCAACCTTCACCAAGCTAAAGGAGTTCCTAAGAGAACCACCCCAACTAGTATCTCCGCGGGACGGGGAGGAGCTCTTAATGTATCTCACTGCCACTGATAAAGCAGTAAGCTCTATACTCATAGTAGAAAGATCGGGATTACAATTTCCAGTTTATTATGTAAGTAAGGTCCTAAGAGGTCCAGAGGTCAGTTACTCAAACCACGAGAAATTTTTGTATCTGATCGTTATTACGTCAAGGAAGCTTAAACCTTACTTTGAGGAGTTCCCCATAAAGGTCTTAATGAATTTACCGTTAAGGCAACCATTAGCAGAACCAGGGCTCTCTGGCACTGGAGTTTTCAAACTTTATCGAAGAATGCAGCAGAGTGCCCATGGACCTCGGAGAAAGCAAGGAAGAAGATGTCTAGACCATATACAGATGGCTCAACAGAAAAAGACAATGCTTACAGATGGAGCAGGCATCATGTTGAACAGCCTAGAAGGTGTGAAAATCCCTTATGCAGTAAGGTACAACTTTCCTACATCCAACGAGTCAGAATATGAAGTGCTAGCTGGTTTGAGGCTAGTACGAGCTCTACAAGTTTGCAAACTTCATCAAAAGTGGACTCACAGGCTGAAGAAAGAAATGTGAAAGCTGCCAATTGCATGGAAACAAATTGCACAGACCTATTGAGACTTATCATTCCATAAGTACCTCAATCCCATTCAACATCTAATGAATAGACCTCGTAGGACCATTTCCAAAAGCAATAGAGGGTGTGCAATTCCTAATTGTAGTAGTCAAATACTTTACAAGATGTTAGGAAGCTGAACCCATGGCCTCAACGAAATCACAAAAGGTTCAATACTTTGTATGGAGGAACCTTTTTTTGCAAATTTGGGATCCCATGAGCTATAATCTCTGACAATGGTAGACAATTTATACTAGAACCCTTCAAGACCTTTTGCGAGGACCTAGGCATTGAGCAAAGGTTAACTTCAGTACCTCATCCACAAGCAAATGGCTTGGCGGAGGTTATGGAAAGTCTTAATAAAAGATTGACAGACAATGAAAAAGAGCATCAAAAGACTTCATGGCCAGAAGAAATTCCTAGTCTACTGTGGGCTTATAGGACCACACCTAGGAAAACTACTAGAGAAACTCCTTTTAGCCTACGCTTTGGTTAAAAAGCAGTACTTATAGTAGAGGTTGGAATGAAAGCCTTAAGAGTTACTGAATATAATTCGGTCTTGAACGAGGGACAGAGAAGAGCAAAGCTTGACCTCTTTGAGGAAGTCAGAAACAAAGCACTGGAAGCTGATACAAGGTACAAAAGGCAAATTACAACCTTTTTCAACAAAAAGGTTAAGGAAAGAAAATTTGCTATTGGAGATATGGTTCTCAAGAAATCTGGTGTTGGCAAACAAGGACAGCTAGCTAAGTTGCAAAAAAGCTGGGAAGGTCCAAACATAGTCCAAGAAGTACTTCAAGATAGAAGCTATAGATTAGTAGACTTGGAAGGTAGACAACTTCTAAGACCTTGGAATATTTGTCATCTTAAACAATTTCATGCTTGAATTCATGACTAGCTTGAATGTATGCTGCCAAAAGGTTACACCTTTTCTCTTCACAAATCATTATCATGCTACCAAAGTTAAAGACTCCTGCTTTGCAAGTTTTATTATTATGAAATTCTGCAAGTCTTATCATTATGAAGACCTTCTTTTCTATGAGTCAAAGTGCTAAATTATATTCTGCTACAAAGATTTCCTCTACAACTACTAGAGCATAGTCATTATGAAATGTGCAAATTTATTGAAGAAGTTGGCCACAAATATTTTACAAACATACTAAGGGGAATAGCATGGAGTATTGAGTAGAAAAAAAAAGCACAGAGAAAGGAAAAAAAAAAGGCTCAAAATGAGTAGAATTCAATTATTGCAACCTGAGGCAAATATAAATAATAATTGTTCATCAAAGTGGAAGACAGGAAATAGAGAGAAGCTTCAAAGCAGAGCATCATGAGGCTGAGTGACCCCATCCAGAGCATCAACAGGTACAGTAGTTTCAGAGAAAGCCGATTGAACCTCTAGGGCAGGATCAATAATTTTCACATCATGAGAGGTCCAGGATCTACAGATAGCACTAGAGGAAGGTCACTGGCAGAGATCCCAACAGCTTAGCCTGTATGAACAGACAACAATTCTCATTAAGCTATCAGAATTTACAACAATTGGAAGTCTTAAAAACATAGTTCAAAGAGGAAATTATAACTCACCAAGAGCTTCAAAGGCAGGTCCGGTAGCTTCGGCAACAGGTCCAGGACTAGAGGTCTTAATAATTAAAGTCTCAAAAGAGGTTGTCAAGGTCTCTAGAGGAGGAGCCATATAGTCAGAACCCTGAGAAGTCCCTTCTTGGCACGGAAGTCCTTTTCTAGGAAGCTCAGGATAATATAACCCCTCGTGCATCTCGAGGTCAGGCCTCAAATCAGGGTCATAAGCTTATGGAACCCTTCAACATATAGGGAAATGGCAACAGGCTCAAAGAGCTTCTCTACATACCTCCTAAAGCTAGCCAATTGAATTAGAGCTTCCTCCTTTAAGTTGCCCTTCTCAGTGAACCTCTCCCGAAGAGCTGCTAACTCATCGGATACCAAGCCATACAAGGTCTAGCCATCAGATATGGTCCTGCCTCATCCACATGGGAATACAAGACCTCTTCCTTCTTCTACAACTTCGTAGAAATTACCAAAAGGTCTTTACCCCTCCCTTCAGACTCCTCATGTGACTGAAGAATCTTTTGAAGTTGTTCTTTAGTTTGCCCTAGCTCCTCCTTAACAGCAAACCAGTCATCATCAGCTTTCTTGAGTTGATCCTACACCTTCCTCAGCTATGTCACGGTAGCCCTGCATGAATCCTGGAGGGCTAATATCTCTCTGTCCTTTTTATTATTAGCATTTTGGAGACTACTTACGACCTGCTGGAGGTCATCTCCTTCTCTTCTTCGTTGAGCATTCCTTCTCAGCTGTTCAGTAAGCAAAACTTGTTGCTGTAAAAGGTAAAAGAGAAGGATAAGCAGTAGATGACAAGCAAAAGTAAAAGGAAAAGGAAGGATGATGAAATAAAGGTTAAGAGACTTACTGAAGAATGTGAAGTGGCGAGGTGCTTGTAGAGCTCCTCATCAAACATCCATTGACTAATCTCTCTGTCAACTGTCAGCACACAATCCAAGCAAAATGTTAAAGCATGTGGCTACCGAAGTAGAGAGTCAAAAATCTCCATAGCAAGACCGGGGGACCACTTCTGAATCTCTAGTTGATCAGAAGCATTGAGGACCTCTTTCCCCAATTTGAGGGAAGCTTGAGTACAATTCATGGTTCCACAACCCAGGAGTTCGAACTCCAAACCTTTCCATTACCTTTGAGGGCCTTAGAGGAGGTCGTCAGACAAAATTTTCTACAACTAAGCAGGTGGAACCGACTTTAGAGGAATAGGTTAAGAAGAAGAAATAGCAACAGCCTTTGAGGCTAGAAGAGAGCCAGCCACCTCTTCTCGAGCTCTTTTGGTAACAAGCTTGCCTCTAGGCACAGCATGTGCCATTTTAGACCTGGTGTGAAGAAACAACCTGGTGGAGGGAATACTTGAAGGGGTCATGGAGGTCGCCACTAACGTAATTACAACTTCTGGCAAGGAATGCCCGAAAGTCGTGGAAATTCAATCAAAACCAGCACCATGCCCCGAAGAGGTCGCGGAAGACTCCTTTGAACCTGCAACAGAAATAGAAAAGTTACTCCACACTACTGCATACATAAAATTAAATTTCTTTTTAAAAAAAATGGTCAGTAAAAATGCTCAAAATACATGGTATAAAATAAAGAAACAAGAAAAGAGGCCGTTACCCTCAGAAGTGATTCTCATCTCTTCTCTGAGAGATAAAAGCACAACCAACCTAGGATCGCCTAGACCTACATTGATCAGAAAATGACGAGGCATTGGCAACAACCAACCTTAAAGGATGATTCAGATCTGGCCAAATTAAACAAGCAATCCCTGGCATTGGCAAGCTCACCACCAGGCACCAGGAGAACATTGGAAAATGTTTTGTGATAGTTCCAAGAAGGATATTGATAGTCTTGGGGAAGATAGCTCGGAAACTTGGAAAAAAGATAGGACCCCTTCCAAGATCCTACCGAAGACTAAATGGGACCGGCCGGGTTATATCTCTGGGTGATCTGGACTTACCCAAGATCTGATTAGTTAGAGCTACGGAGACTCCGATCTTGAAGAAGCACCTAAACAGCTGTAGACATACTGGAACTTTATAAATATAACAGGTTAAGATAAAATCTATAATTATCCTCACGGCATTTGTAACAAGTTAGGCAATGGGAATTTTCCAGAAGTTAGCTATATCAAAAAAATAGGGGGTGAATAAAAGGAAGAACCACCCCACCCCGGAGAAAGGCCTAGTACAAAGTAAAATACCCATCACGAGGATCATCTGGACTCTCTATAGGCTCCAGGAATACTAAATCACCATCCCTGAGATTGAACTCATCCCTCAGGTTGTCAATTC
>JAWZTD010020416.1:0-11378 GCA_035221335.1 Echites panduratus
AATTTATTAAAAAAAAAATCACCTGATCAGGCAGAATTAAGGTATTTGAGTTGATTTTAGAATTTGGCTTAAATCCCAAATTACTATCCTTTAATTAGATCAATTTCTCATAGCAAGAAATAAAATGTCTAATTTAATCATAAAAACCTAAGTTTTAGCAATCAATAGATTTAAAAGATTAAATCGAATTAAACATGAAGGCATCATCAACGTCAAATTATATAAAATAAAGTAGCTTTTATTTAATGCAATTTGATTCATACAATTCTCTATTATAAATCAAATAGGTAGTTGAAACCTAATTTAACAAAAGTTGTTACTTGGCGGGTTTAGCAATCTTAGCAATAATATTTAAACCCTAACAATATAATCATGCAAATTAATCTAGGTGATTAATCTAAATCAATAAACATGATTAATAAGATGAAAACAAGAATTGCATATATACTCAAGAATAAATATCAAATTTTTAATGTGAAAAAACAAAGCAAACTCATAACCCCATATCAAAATGACTTACTTCATATTCTTGTTAACAAAAGAAAACTACTCACAAGACATGATTAATACACCAAAGAAAAGATAAAAGAATTCTGCCCTGATGGAAAATCTTCTTCTTCGAGACTTCGGGAAATCAATCTTGAATCATGTATCTCGAGTCTTGACTAAAAACTCTCTCAAGAATTCAAGATGGCTTCTCAAGAATCAAATATAACTTCCCAAGAATAGATCTTCCCTTAGAGTTTGTATTCCCCCTTTTATAGGATTTGTTAAAACATCTTTTCCTTAATTTTCTCCTTGTTTTAGGGGTTTTCTTTTCTTTTCCATAATTTTCTCCTTCTTTTATGATTTGTCTCTTCTTTTCCTTCATTCCTTCCTTAGGGTTGTTTTTTCTTTTCCTTAAAATCCTCCATATTTTGGGGATTGTCTTTTTCTTTTCTTAAAATCCTCCTTCTTTTATAATTCTCTTCCTTGATTTCCTCCTTTTTGTCTCTCTTTTCCTTATTTATTCCTACAAGCAAAAATAATGTGTATGAAAGTAAAATATTTCTTAAATTAGCATAATTAAGCTAAGCTACTTAAATTCATGACATAAAAAGAAACATAAACTTAGCTTAAATATGCACAAATAAGAAGACTTTATTTATTTTTTTAAAATTAGGATTTAAGTCTTCATCCAAGTTTTAACAGTTGCCTACTGTAACATGCGCAATAGTGCCAAACTATAGCATTTCTATTTAATTTTTTATTTTAAAGTTAAGAGAAAAATTTCAGAAAAGTTATAAGTAGAACCCAAGGATAAAAATATATTTACTCTAGAGAGTATTATTAATACTATACAAAACAACATGACAAGACAAAAATAATCTCTCAAAGAAACTGAGGGCTTGATTGAATACACCATCCATTTGGATTGTGTCATCCAATCCCAGTAAAATGCAACTTTAAATTGAAATCCATTTTTCACTCAAAAATAAAAAATTAGGCCTAAACTCGAATTAAAACATGCATCTAAATTGGGATAGATCAAAGTTTTTGGTTTTTGAACTTAAAATGAACTCCAATTGACAAGTACATTTTACTTGCTGGATGGAGAATGTGAGGGAGAATGGTATAAACAATCACACCTTGAATCTTCCTAATAATGAGGTACCTCAAATACTTCCTTCATTGAATTTATAAGTTACTACCCGTCATTTTGAAAAAATTAAAGTAATGTTTTGTTTTTCTAAATTGCCTCATCCGTGATTCTAATCAATTTAACCACAATGACTAAAGAAAAGATAGGGATGGAGTAATACAGTAAAAAATAAGAAAAATATCTGATAAAAAACAACAATAACTTATATTTATTTACAACAAAATTTTGTTCAAATAACTTATAAATAGTAACAAAAAGAGAATATAATAGCAAAGGAAGACCAATATCGATCAATCAATCAATTTTTATAATTTTCCTGGAAATCCACATTAACCCCTTGCATGGGCAAGTGGACCAAATCTTTGTAATTGTTAGGAATGCCTTGATCCTAGATAGTTTAGGATTTGTTAGAAATGCCTTTATCCTCCATGGTTTAGTAAGAGTTTTTTGTCTCATACTGGTTGTGGACGATAGTGTTGCCTTCCTTGAGTATTATAAATAAGAGTCAACAGTTTTTAATTAAGATGTATAAATCAAGAGATTTTGTGTATATTCTTAAGTTTTGTCTTCCCCTTTCGGGTTTATGGGGTAATTCTCCAAGATGTATATCCTTCTTCATTGTAATAATACTTTGCTCCCTTTTCTCCCGTGGACGTAAGTCGAATTGATCGAACCACATAAATCTCTTTTGTATTATTTTCTCTACAAAGTTTGTTATTATTTTCTTATTGTCTAGATTTCCAAGGATTGATCCTAACAAATTGGTATCAAAGCCAGATCCCTGGGTAAAGTTGCGGTAGCCAATATGAAAATAACGAAAATGTATGTATAGAAATTTGACATGAGTGTCAACTTCAGCATATTACAGCTCAAAATAGAGGTCATTCTTATTAAAGATGGAGTAGACATACTGCTACAAAAAATGGAGAAGAAGTCAGAGATTATGTCGAGTGACCAGTTCGACAGCCTAGACAAAAAAGGTAGGTCAGGCATCATTTTAAACCTATCCAATGAGCTTTTTCGGGAGGTTGTCGATGAGATCACAACTAAAGGTATGTGGGAAAAATTGAAGATGCGGTATATAAAGAAGTCAATAGATCACAGAAGCAGGCCTTTTGATGGCTTGTTTGTAAAGGGTAGATCTGAGAAGAGAGATACTGAAAGTAATAAGACCTATTTGAAATCAAAATCTAAACATTAACATTTGGTGTGCAATTACTATAAAAAAAAGGGGCATATTAAATCAGAGTCTTATAAATTGAAAAATAAGGAGAATGGTAAAAAGAAAATTGATGATAAAACCACTGAAGCTAGTGTTGTTGCGGATGAGAATGATGGAACTATTTTCATAGCAACTCATGATAATTTCAAACATGTGAATGTATGGATTTTAGATTAGGATTTTTCTTATCATGTATCCCAATAGGTAGTGTTTTTCAACACATGATTCAATTGAAGGTGGAGTTGTCTTGATAGGCAATCATGTTTCTTGCAAAGTTATTGGTAGAGATACAATTCGAATAAAGATGTGTGATGGTGTGGTGAGGACACTCACTAAAGTTAGACATGTTTCTGATTTGAAGAAAAGTCTCATATCTTTCGGTGCTCTTGAGACTTTAGGACGTAAATACACAGGTGCAGGTGGAGTTTTGAAAGCTACCCAAGGAGCTCTGGTTATCATGAAAACACATAGGTTTGGTACTTTATATATTTGGAGGGGTCTACTGTCGCAGGTGCTGCTTTGGTTTCTACATCAACTTTGTCAGATTCTGACATCACTAAATTATGGCATATGCTTTTGGGGCATATGAGAGAGAAAGGCCTATCAATATTTAGCAAAAGAGATCTTCTTAGTGGACAAAGTATTGGTGCAATGGATTTCTGTTAGCATTGTATTTTTGGGAAGTAGAAAAGAACCAGTTTCAAATCACCAACTCATAGGACAAAAGGTACTTTGGATTATATTCATTCAGACCTTTGGGGGCCTTCTCATACCTCGTCTAAGGGTGGTGTTAGGTACATATTGACTTTCATTGATGATTTTTCAAGAAAAGTCTCGGTCTATTTTTTGAAATATTAGAATGATGTTTTCCTTACTTTCAAACAATGGAAAGTTATGATTGAGAAACAGACAAGATACAAATCAAGCAGTTAGAATAGATAATGGGTTGGAATTTTGGGAAAGGTGAATTCATCGAATTATGCAAGAATGAAGGAATTGTTTGCCATCACAATATGAGAATGACTCCCCAACAAAATGGTGTGGCAGAACTTATGAACAGAACATTGTTGGAGGAGCTCAATGTTTGATCTCAAATGTTGGATTGACAAATGATTTGGGCAGAAGCTATTTCTAGTGTGTGTTATGTTGTCAACTGTGCTCCTTCTATAGCTCTGAATTTCAAGACTCTAGAGGAAGTATACTCAGGTACTCTTACTAATTATTTTGATTTGAAAATTTTTGCTCCTGTATAAATGCATGTGAATAATGAAAAATATGTCGCCTTGGGCTAAGAAATGTATTATCCTTAGACATGCACCTGAGGTGAAAGGATATCGTTTATGATATCCTGATCCCAAATCGCAAAAATTCATAATTAGCAGAGATGTTACTTTTGATGAGTCAGTTATGTTGAATCCCAAAAAGGATTATGGGAGTTCTCCAGATAAAGTTTACATTATGCAGAAGCATGTGGAGGTTGAATTTGGCAGTAGCAGTTCCTTGTCTGTTGCACCTGTAGCACATCCACTTTAGCAGATGAATCTAATGAAGTTGAACTAGAAGAGGAGCAGTATTTTATAGCTAAAAACAGACCAAGAAGAGAGATTCATCAGCCACAATTACATAAAATTTAAGTTGCATAAGCCCTATCAGTTGCACCTGAAACGAAAGAAATTGGAGAGTCGTCTTCATATTTTGAGGCAATTACATATGGTTGATTACGATGTTTGAAGAAATCTAGTCTATCTACAAGAATGATACTCGGGTTCTTGTAAAGCCGCCACAAGAAATGAAAATTATTGATTGTAAATGGGTTTTCAAGAAAAAGGAAGCTATTCCAGGGGTTGTATATGAAGGTACAAAGCACGATTAGTTGCGAACGGCTATAGTTAGGTAAAGGTGTTGATTAAATGATGTTTTGTCACCTGTTGTTATACATAACTCTATTTGTGTTTTGCTTGCTTTGGTTGCCATGCATCATTCGAGTGGACTAACTCGATGTTAAGACAGCCTTTTTATATGGTAGACTTCAAGAACAAATTTATATGAAACAGCCTAAAGGATTTGAAGTTGAAGTAAAAGTAAAAAATGTTTGTTTGTTGAATAAATCCTTGTATGGATTAAAATAATTTCCTAGACAATGGTATAAGAGATTTCATTCCTTTATGTTGAGTCGTGGTTACTCCAGAAGCATGTATGATAGTTGTGTGTACTTCTGAAAGGTAAATGATAGTTCTTTCATTTATTTGTTGTTATATGTTGATGACATGCTGATTGCTGTCAAGGATTTGATAGAAATTCACACTTTGAAGAGACAATTAAGTAGTGAATTTGCGATGGAAGAGTAGCTAAGGGAACTCTTGTCACGAGACTAAGAGAGATGAAGGAGTTGAAAATTATATTTGATGCAATAGAAACACGTTGAAAACGTTTTGGACCTTTTTGGCATGAAAAATGCTAAACTTGTAAGTACTCCTCTTGCTGTTCATTTTCGACTATCGGTTGCTCAGGCACTACAAATAGATGAAGAGAAGAGGCAAATGGCTCGAGTTCTATATTCTAGTGTAGTAGGCAGTATTATGTATGCAATGGTTTGTACACATCTGGATATTTCACAAGCTGTTACTATGGGAAGCAGATATATGACTTGTCCTGGCAAAGAACATTAGAATCCTTTGAAGTGGATTCTCAAATACTTACGAGTTAGTTCAGAAATATGTTTGGAGTTGGCAAGAACCAAAGCAATTTGGTTAGATATGTAGATTCAGATTATGCTATAAATTTTGATAGAAGGAAATCACTTATTGGCTATATATTTTGCATTAGTAACTGTGCTGTTAATTGGAAATCACTGAGATAGAATATATGGCTATGACTGAAGCCATTAAAGAAGCTATGTGGTTGAAAGGTTTGTTTGGCAAGTTGAATCAATATTGATGTGAAGTGTCACTACATTCAAGAAACTATTGTTGAAGGAAGAATCCCAATTCAGAAGATTCACATGAATTACAATCCAGCTGATATGTTGAAGAAACCCCTTCCAGTGTCCTAGTTTATGTATTGCTTGGATTTAGTCAGTCTTTGTTGTTTATAATTTGGCTCACTGAAGTTTTTTTGTACAGAAGGTGGAGTAAATCTGTTGTTTGTGATCTAGGATGCATGTCAAAGTGGAGATTTGTTAGGAATGCCTTGATCCTGGATGGTTTGTAATTTATTATTAATACTTTTATCCTACATGGTTTAGAAAGAGTTTTTTGTCCCATACTGGTTGTGGAGGAGAGTTTTGGTTTCCTTGAGTGTGGAGGAGAGTTCTTAAATAAGATTTACCAACCAAGAGATCTTTTGTATCTCTTGAGTTTTCTCTTCTCCCTTATGGGTTTATCGGTAATTCTCCAAGTCCGACATCCTTCTTCATAGTAATAATACTTTGCTTCGCTTCGCCTATGAAGGTAGGTCAAATTGACCGAACCACGTAAACCTCTTTTGTGCTATTATTTTCTCCACATAGCTTGTTATTATTTTGTTATTGTCTAAATTTCTGGGATTGAACCTTACATTAACTTGTATTTTTCTTTATTCTTTGCATTATTAATTTGTTGGTCTTTGAAAGCATAGTATTTGACAGCACAGGGTTTGTATATATATGCGATCCAAACTATGAAATTGGAATATGAGGTTGGAAGCCTTGGAATTGAACTCAAAATGGAAACATGACCTTCAATTTCGGACGGAACCAGTAGTATATATTTTTCTCTCTTGGGAAAGTAAGCTAAAGTTTGATTTACAAGAGTTTTCTCCATTTAAGGTTTTTTCCTCTAAATATATGTATTCATTTTTGAAGAAAAACTGACAATGATATTCATTGACTAAACATTGATTTATGGCCTGACTTGATGTGGCATATTGTAATCCATCGCCAATATATGTTTATTTAATCAAACTGTATATTTTTTTTTTTTGGCAAATGAATATCATGATGGATAGGAGAACTTCCTGCTTCTTCTTGTTCGCTTTCTTCATTTTGGCTGCAGACTGCTACTTCATACAAGGCCTAGTGAACCTCCCAGCAGTGCAGAACAAAAATAGTAATATTAGTCATAACGATGAATCTTCTCTTCTTGCCTTCAAAGCCCAATTGACGTCAGACCACTACAGAATCTTGTCAACAAATTGGTCCTCTGCTACCTTGTTTTGCAATTGGTTAGGCGTTTCTTGTGATGCCAATTACCAAAGGGTGGTGGCGTTGAATGTTTCGGGCTTCGGTCTTGGAGGAACCATTTCCCCCCACTTGGGAAACCTCACATTCTTGACTTCACTTGACATTAGCAACAACAATTTCTTTGGCTTCCTCCCTTGCGATTTAGCTTCTCTTCGCAGCTTGAGATTGCTCAATGTAGCATATAATAAGAACTTGACCGGAGACCTGCCATCATGGTTGGGATCCTTTCCAGATCTTCAGCACCTCCTACTCACAAAGAATAATTTCACAGGTAAATTTCCTGCCTCACTGTGCAATATCTCAAAGCTGGAGACCTTGGATATCTCAGACAATTCTCTGGAGGGGAACATCCCACTTTACATTGGGAATCTTTCAAGCTTGAAGACATTGGTCTTAGCATATAATCATTTTGTTGGGTCTATTCCAGGAGGCATATTCAACATCTCTTCTTTGCAAATGATCAATCTCATGGCGAATGGACTTTCTGGTGGTCTTCCATTGAATATGTGCAATAAGCTGTCCGATCTTAGAACACTCGAGACCTCATATAACAATCTTCAAGGGGAAATTCCAAAAGAGATATGCAAATGCAAGGAGCTCGAATTCTTGCGCATCTCATCCGATAATATTGGTGGTGGCATTCCTAGAGAAGTTGGGTACCTAGCAAAACTCCAGTCTCTGCGTCTTGAAGGAAACTTCCTTGCAGGTACCCATTTATATTTAAATAATTTTATATATGAAATAAATACTGATTAAATATGAATATTCATAATTACTCATTTGTCTTCGTTATTAAAATACAAAAGGTAACTTATATTTTATTTGTCTCTTAAACATAGTTCATATTCTTTGTTTGCTCATATTAAGAAATGTTATTTAGTATAATTAATGTAATTATTTTTAAGGATAATTTTACTTTTATACGCTACACTGCACTAAATTTATTAAAATTGAAAATAGTAAATATCAAGAAGGAATTAATGATGGTAATTTAGTCTTTTAACCTATGACTACCCCTTCTCAGTTTTTTCTAAAATGAACCGAGACAAAGGAAAAAAGAAGTCTGAACTATCTTTAAGGGACAGAGGGAGTAAAAAAAAAACAAAATCACTCCAACTTTCATGCTAACTTTTTTTAATTATTTCCTCTAATTTCTCTTTTTATTTTTTTCTTCTCATATTTCACATTTTTTTCTCCCTTCCCTTTTCATTCATTTTTTCTATTATTATTTCTTAAAAACAAACATCTTCTAACTCCGCCACCTTGTACGCCATCTCCTCACCCGCTTAATTCCCCCGCCCCCCTGCCTCCCAACCCTTTAAATATATATATTTTTTTATTTTTTATGAAACTTTATTTTTTATTAACCAAATATTGATAACTCCTTCTACATGGTTATTCAAAAAGTCATGATTCACTAGCTTCTTTCCAAATCCATTTCCAAATGCTCAATATCAATATGAAATGCTCCACATTCTAATATGAAAATAAATGTTTGATTAGAGCTTAAAGCAAAAGTAGATCTATTTTTCCAACATAAAGTAAATTTTTGTTGTAATATAATTGTCTCATTAGATTTGAAATATGAAAAACAATAGTTCTTTAATTTTTTTTGTTTAAATAATTTGGACATTAAAGTTTAATATGAAAAATTAGATATCATAACAATCATCTTCAACATACAGGAGGAATCCCGGAGGAGATAGGTAACCTTACCAAATTAATACTCCTCAGTTTACGAGGGAATTTCCTGGATGGAGAAATTCCATCATCAATCTTCAACTTATCTTTCTTAAGAAAAATCGATCTGGAAAACAACCACCTCTCAGGAAGCCTTCCACAAGATGAGAAGCATAATCTTAATTCATTGGAAGTGCTTATGCTTTACAAAAATAAGCTAAGTGGCCACATTCCTCCATTCATCTGGAATTATAAGCAACTTCTTCATTTGACGTTGTCTAGCAATAACTTCGTTGGCAGCATATCAAAGAGAATAGGAAACCTCACTTCTCTACAATATCTACAACTCGGGGGTAATAATATCACAGGTATAAATATCATACTAATATTTTTATTTCCTCACCTACTAACCCCCCCCCCCCCAAGCCTTTAGTTCACTTTTTCCTTCTTCTGTTTTTTATCCTTCTGTTTTTATTTTTTTCCTTTTTCTTTTTTCAGTTGTTTCACTACATTATTTTTAAAATTTATTTCTTTTAACCAATGTGTATACATCTTTATCTCTATGGAAAATTTAAAAAAATGTCAAAATTCAAACATATATTGGATCTTTTTATAAAAAAAATCAAATAGAAAAAAATAAAATGAAAGGAAATGGGAGGGGGGGGGGTAAGGACAAAACCAAAACAAGGCCTAGGGAAGAAAAAGGAAAGAACAGAAAAAGAAAAAAAAATTGGTAAAAGAATAGAGGATAAAAAAACGCTGAACAGGAAAGAGGGAAAAGGAAAGAATATTCATTTTGTTGACTTGAAACTTACTAATTATTGGATATTCATAAAAGCTCATTTATATATAACAATTTTAATTAAATGATTTATTGATATCATTCAATTAATAAATAGTTTATGAATATTAATTAATTGGATTAGTAATCATCTTGTCACCTTAAATTACTCAAGTCAAACCAATAAGAAATTTGAATTTGATTTGTTTCTTAGATTTTCTTGTTCAAAAATGAAAATAAATATTTGGTTAGAGCAAAAAGCAAAAGTAGATCTATTTTTCCCACATAAAGTGAAAATAAAAAGTACATCATTTATTAAAAAATCATTAGTTTTGTTTTAATTTTGTGTGTATAAATCTTCGACGTACAGGAGGAATCCTAGAGGAGATAGGTAAGCTTACCGGATTAATACAACTTAGTATCTTTGGGAATTTCTTGGATGGAGAAATTCCATCTTCAATTTTCAACTTATCTTTCTTAAAAGAAATCGATTTCGGAGACAACCACCTATCAGGAAGCCTTCCACAAGATGAGAAGCATTATCTTCCATCACTGGAAGTGTTGGATCTTTCCAACAATAAGCTAAGTGGCCACATTCCTCTATTCATCTGGAATAGTAAGCGACTTTTTTATTTGTCGTTGGAGATCAATAACTTCGTTGGCAGCATATCAAAGAGAATAGGGAACCTCACCTCTCTACAACATCTATCTCTCGAGCAAAATAATATCACAGGTATAATTGTCAAGATAAGTTTTTTTTAAAAAGTTCTTTCAAATGACTAATATTTGTATTTCCCAACATGTGCCGGTGGATTTTTCATCCAGTTAGTTAATTTTTTGACTCTTTACTTATTTGACTCCTATCTCTATGCAGGTGAAATGCCATATGAGATCTTCAATATATCATCGTTGGATATCATATCCCTTAAATGGAACAACTTGTTTGGAACTATTCCATCAACAATTGGGAAACTACAAAGCATTGAAAGTATAGATTTAAGTTACAATAGGCTGCAAGGATATATTCCAAGTGAACTCTGCCAGCTGCAATGCCTTTTCCAGTTGAACCTGAGTGGCAACATGCTCAATGGCACTATTCCCCCCAGGATCTTCAATTTGTCATCACTGCAATACTTAGATCTGTCTTGCAACAACTTTTCTGGTTCTCTTCCTTTAAGCAATTGGAGACTTCCCTGGCTTAAGCAAATGTTTCTTTAAATCAACAAATTCAGTGGGATGTTTCCTAGTTTTGGAACATGATTGTAATCTTGAGGAAGGGTGCAAAAGAGTAAAGACGAAGGGTTCTACTAATTCATCAAATTAGATGTAAGGATTTAAGAGGATTCCAGTGTCGATAGATATGAACAGATTTTATTTTTGAGAAAGGCTTTTTGAGATTTAATTATTAGTGAAAAATAAAAAAATATCATACATGGAAGTTTGAGAAATTTTTTTAAAAAATCCAGTTCTAGTTTAGTTCATTTTTAATAAAACTTTTTGTGACAGTGGTCAAAGGAATCATTGAGATTTCAGGTTGTATAGTTAAAATCGAGTCTCCTTCAAACGAACCTTGGGACATTTCCGGAAGATTAATTGATGGATCCAAGGAGAATGATGATGTAGAGGCAACAAATTTCAGCTGGGATGCTTCTTTTTAATATTGATGTAAGCAAAAGCCAATAGTGGTTTGAATGAGTCCAATTTTTTTTCCTCTTAAAACTTTTTGATCTTACCAGCTTGATTTTCGTTTTCACCAAGAAAATAAGTAAGATGTCATTTATATACTGGAAAAATTCCAAAAGAATTATGCTTCGGAATTTGGCCTTGTTAAATT
>JAWZTD010020427.1:6535-18780 GCA_035221335.1 Echites panduratus
CATGGTGTCTTTCCTGTGAGGTGGGGGAAACTGTTGATGTGCTCAGTTAAATGAATTTTGAGTGCATGTTGCCTGATGTGTAATTGAATTAGAGGCAATGATAATTTTTCAAAAATACACTAAATATCTATCTGAAAACTAAAAAGAATATGAAAATAAAACAATGTAACTAAACCTAGACTTCGCCGCCCCTCCAATAAGCACATATAGCTTCCCATTGCATGGGATCGACCTTTTTATCCTTGCAAGGTGATATTTGTTTGCTGGCTTTCTAAGGTTCGAAGAACTCCTTCTTCAGCCTACTTTTATGGTTCCTTCAGTTTGAATTGGTCATTTGAAATACCACCCTCCATGTAATGTCGTTGTTCGACAATGTGGTGTTTTGCTGAATGCAAAAGAAACAAATATTAATGCCATAGTAGTTTCAATATAGTGTTTTCAAGTAGAAATAGAAATATTAGTGTCTTAGCTGAAATGTAGTGTTTTCACTCCTTTGAGTGAATAAATAGCTGATTCTCGTTAAACGTATTCAATCACCATTCTTTGTTCTATTAAAATTCATAGGGTTGTTATTTTCGTTGCTTTTCAAATGCATGAATGTGCTATAGCATTGGTTGATCATATTATAGGGATTTAAAGCATATTCATTACTTTTCTAAGTCATAAAATTTATAGATCAATTCTGGATAAGTTTATGAATCAAATTCTTTATTTGTGCCATATTGCAAATCAAATACTTAATCTGGGTGAATTACTGGATCAGTTTTAAATTGCCTTAGTATTTTGATTCCATTTTCAGATCTTTTGTATGGGAAGTCTAGTTCAGATACAACAAAAAATTTCAAGTTACACAAGAACATACCTTGATCTCTTCCTACAACTAATATTTGGTCTCCTTTGGCACATTAGTGAACGCTACATAAGTGATTGGAATCTTGTTTCCCAACTTGGTAAAGACACGGCAAGCGGTTACAAACTGCTTATAATCATCCCCCACAATGCCACTTCGATGGACAACTCAACACTCAGGCGATTCCCAGTACCCCACGCTTGGTAGCTTAGTAGGTCCACAACCTTTTTTACTAGAGCAAGCACCAATTTGAGCTGCTTTGTCAGTGAAAACACAAAACACTTATTAAAAACTTACACCTTGAGGTTTATTTATAGCATGCAAGCAATATATGGCCCTAAAGGAAAGAACTAAGTTTAGCAATTTTGTAGAATAATTCACCTGAGGTTGTATTTGCAGTCTGAGGGTGTGGCTTTTGAACTTGATGTATTTCTTACCTTCCGACGGGGGTGCCACGAATAATTTGATGCATTTTGAAAATCTGCTGAATAGGGGTGACAACCTTGGGTAGTGGGCAAGCACTCTCAGCTTGTGTTTCAACGACAACGACCTTATAAACTCTGGCAATCATATTTCCAGGTTGAAAAATGCTCCCTGAGTGACAAATGACTCCCCCACAATTTCAGTGTGAAATGAGTTAGATGATGACGATAACTTCGAAGGCCCAACTCCCTCATTTTTTTTATAGGCATTTCCGGAGTTAGCTTTTACCACCTATATGAAATTAAAAATCAATGACGAAGAAATGAATAAGTTGAAGAGTATCAGAAGATAATAGGACAAGACAAGATAAAAGATATGATACCATATTTTAAAATAATGTAAATCTTATTAAAGTGATTTTTGAAAAAAAAAAAATAACATATGGTGCTATGGAAATTGAAAATCAAGTGAAAATTTGAAGATTTTGAAACTTTGGGATTTTATTTTAATATTATATAATAGGGATTTTAAAAAAAAAAATCTTTTATTATTTTGCAAAAGATGATTAATTGGTAATTGTGGCTCATCCATGATCTTGAGAGCTTTGACAAATACATATTTTTTAAACTTTAGAAGTTTGTTTGATATATAATAAATATTATATATAAGCTCGCAACAGCTATCCATGGATGAGTACAGGGCCCAACCTATAGGATGTTGGAGGGATTCAAACTCGAGACCTATGGTCACTCGACACTCCACTCACTAGGGTGTCCCCGAAGAGGCATATATATTCTATATAATCTATATATAATAGCAAGGGTTTGCAACTTAATTTCTGGACAAGTCTTGGGTGCACAGAGAGTCTTGATTATTATGTTTGAATATTATATTAGTTGGTATTAAAATTAATACAATATAACATATTAATTACATATAAACAAATAGAATAAAAAAAAACTTAGAATAGAATAGCCTATTCCAAAGTAAGATTAAATCAACTATTTGCCAATAATAAGTAAAAGTAAATTCTTCAAAAACAAACTATTCATATATTTTATTTATTTATTTTTAAAAATATTTAATTTATCTTTTCACTGCATTATTCAAAGTTATTTTTTCCAAAGATAAAAATCTCTTTATAATTCTAACAACCTTTCATTTCAAATATACAATGATAAATAATATTTTTACTTAAATAAATAAACAAAATAAAATATTTTTCAACTGCCTATTCCTTTATCTATTTCTATAATGTTATTAGAAATATCACGACCTTTTATTGGTCTTAAATTTTGATGGTATTCCTTAGGAAAGCAATCTGACTTAAATAAACAAGATCCTGCTCAACAATCAATATAGGCAGTGATCTTTATAGGTTATCCCTGTAGGTATATACATACTATTAGGAGTTGTCATCTTGATATGTAAATTAATTTTCCTTTATGAGTTATCTTTATTACACAAGAAGAAACTCGGTATAGTTTAATTCCCAAATTTTAAGATGGCTTCTACAGCCTCATTTAACTTATGGATTTCTCCATTAAAGTTAATACATAACTTATGACTATTATAATTTTACTTTTACTTCTATATCTATTAATATATCTATAGGAGAAATTGTACTCCAGCAGAATATTTTTTTTGTTATCTTATAATTTTTTAGGCTATCATCCTTTGCATCTACCAGAAATCCTGTATGTCTTGAAGAATATTGTCTACTCAAGGTTCTATTAGAAACTCCTGTTCCAATAAAAGACAATCTTGATACCATCTTATTGGAATTTATCAAAGTTTTTGCCTTAAATCTAAATCTAATGGAACATTTTCTTCTATCCTTAGCAGATTGGGCAACTATATCTGACTTACTTCATTAAATAAAAAAGAAAAATCTATTGTATCTTTTATAACAAAACACTCAGGATAATGAGTATTTGATATCACATAAGATATTGTATAAGTAATCATATAAGCTCTATTATAGTTGTTAAATAATTCTTTTCTTTTAAAATCTTGTATAAAACTTTAAGTTTTATCAAAATCGTTACTTATAATTGATAAAAAAACCTGGGATAAATATTGAATTTTAATTTCTTATATTGTAACTCACCTCTTAGAATTCCTAAACAAACGTTTTCTAAATTCTGAATTCTGTTATTCATTATGGCCAAATCTATTGGCCGATCTAATTTCTCTTCAAAAGTAGATTTTACAATTATCTGTATTGCTCCTATATGTGTCTAATTTATATATATATATTTATTTAGGCTAAGCTTCGTGTCAATTTTTGTATTATTATCTTATGTAACTTAGCCTGAATTATTTCATTTTGGATATAATTTATTTCCCTATACTTGGATTTTGTTTGAAGGTAAATTAGGTTGAAAATCATTCAAAACCAGTCAAAATTGCTCAAAGATGTTGCAGAGAAGGTAAAAAAGGTAGATGAGTGCACCAGGTGGTGCGTCAACTAGGGCCAAAGACTAGCGACACCAGGTGGCTTGGTGGAGGGTGCCCGAGAGCATCATTTGGCTTGGTAGCAAGCCATACGGCGAGCTTGAGACCAGAGTGAGAGCACACCAAGCTGGAGTGAGAGCGATCAAAATGTGTGTAATCAGATGCAGTAGCGAACCATATCAAGACATTGACGAACAAACTTATTTCCTAAAGGATTTTCTACTACTTTTAAGATTTTTTTTTTGTAATAAACTTCTAATCGATTGTTAGAATCCTTTTAGGTAATTACTTGTTTTAAAGGAGTCTTAGACTAATATAAATAAGGCTCTTCTTATAAGTTTTAAAACAGATAATTCAAGAATGATTTCCCAAAGAGTGCCTAAGAAAAGGAGATTACTTTCCTCAGGGCAGATTTCTCTGTCTCTTTTCTTTGTATTCTTGGGCTTTATTAATCATGCCTTATGAGTAGTTCTATTTTGTTAACAAGAACATGAAGTAGGTTATTTTTATATGAGGTTATGAGCTTTGTTTTGTTTTTCTTGTTAAATATTTGATTTTTATTCTTAAGTATTTATGCAATTCTTCTTTTGCATCTTATTAATTATATTTATTGATTTAGCTTGATCATCTAGATTAATTTGCATTATTATATTACTAGGGTTTAAATATTATCACTTGGATTGATAAATCCACCAAGTAACAACTATTGTTTAAATTAGGTTTCGGTTACCAACCTGATTTAACAATAGGGAATTGCATGAATTAGATTGCATGAGATTAAAACTACTTTGTTATATATAATTTGAAGTTGATGATGCCTTTATATCTTTTGCAATTTAATTGATTAAATCTATTTTTCCACTAAGACTTAGGTTTAATTTATTGAGTTAAGATTTGATTTCTTGCTACAAGAAATTGATCTATTTTAAGGATAGGAATTTGAGAGGTAAGACAAATTCTAAAATCAGCTCCTCAACTATCTTATTTGATCTATGATTAACTTCATAGCAATTTACTTACAGGTTGTTTCTTATTAACAACTTTCTCATCTATATTCTTCTTTTATTAGCTTTTAATTCTTCATTTACAAAACTTTCAAAAATTCCCCTTTTTGGTACTTTTTGATTGTTTTTATTAAACTTAAATTCAATTATCTATGGGTTCGACCCTACTTGCCCTAGCTGCATAAGTTTTGATAGATAGAAATTAATTTGTGTGTGATTTTGGCTATGTTGCCAGGAAATTGTTATTTAAGTTTATTTTCTTTTTCAATTGACATTTTTTCTTTAAAAGAAAAAAAAATATATGAATCCCTCTTCTTTTTCTTTTGATGATTCTTTGGTGACTAGTTTGGATAATTTTTATTTGATGGATAATGTTAATAAATTTTTTTATTTTGCAAGGAATCATGACTACATACAATCATATCTTGGGCCATCGGAGTGAAATCACAATTCTCCACAATATTTTAATTCATGATTTGATTCTTGTTCTTCATTATGTATCCTCAATCTTTTGATAACCAAGTTTTCTGATTATCCAATTCTAATTATCCTTCAAGTCTTTCTTCTTCTCAAAATCTCTACCTAGAGAGCTCCCTTGAAGATATGATTAAAGAATTAGTGATCAATAATTATCAAGCACTAGATTTAATATATAACCAAATCTTACTTGATGACACCACCCTTAGCAAAATCGAGTCTCAATTAGAATTACCTTATTCTTCTCTTGAAATGCATCCACTTTGTCCTCAAAATCACATAGAACCTAATGGAGAGGAAATTTATAAGAAAGAGAAAATAGGAAGAAAGCGATGGTGATTTTATCTTTATACAGGGTATTTACAGGATTAGTGATATTAAATTGACTAATCTTCCTTTACTTTCTATAGTGATTCCCTATTTGAGAATTTTATTGTCGGATTTGAAACAATTGCAGAATTATGGATCCACATGGAATATAGGCATAAAGAATCATCATTTACACTTCTATTGTTCCATGATTGAGAAGGAATTTGGATAACAAGTAGATCACGTCGAGTCAAATGACAATAACCAAAGGTGCATTTAGGAGGCAACCTAAGAATATAATTTTTATCCTTTAATTTTAGTTTTCTCATAATTTAGGATTTAATTGTCATAGTTTGAATTTTATAGTACATAACCCCATTTTTATTTTTAGGAAAATATTGAAAACATTGAAGAAAATAAAGTTCCGAAAAAGGGCTATCAGCCTCGGACCGGCATTCACTCATGGATTCCTAAGAGGAGCTTCTTCGTGAGCTCTCTTGTAGTGGGTGCTATATCTTCTCTCCTTTGTCTTTTCATTTTTGTACTTTTTTTTTATGTTATTTATGTCATTGAGGACAATGTCATCTCTTAGTGTAGGGGTGTTGTGTTGTTTTCTTTGTTTGTTTGTTTTATTGTTTATTTTTTTCTTGTTCTTAACTCATTTTTTTATCACATTTGTTTGATGTCATATCAATGTTTAGGACAGTTTATGTTCATGTTGTGTGTGGCCAATGATATGATTATGAGTTTATGAACCTTAACATGAGATTTTTGAAATTTTTTATGTGTGAAATTGTTTGAACTTCTCTTTCCTTCTACAATCCCTACTACTTTTTGAACTAAAATTCACACAACTTTACAAAATTGAAGCATGAAAACTTGATCTTAAATCTTACTTAACCTTTTAAAATGAATTTTCTCATAAATAATCTTCATGATTCTTTTTATACTAAAATTAAGGATTATTCAAAAGTAGTTGTCTTGATTTTGAATTTCACTTTTAGCTTCATTTTGGTCGCTCTGGAACTTGTCATTACACATGCTTGAGGCGAAATCCATAGAAATGTGGTTAACTCAGGGAATGGCATAAAGCCTTCTTTGACTCATTTGTGCCTTTCTTTAAGCCTATCCTTTTACATTATATCCCTTGGTCCCTATTTGAGCCTAAATGAGAATAGTTTTCTAACTATTCTATTTCTTTGATTTTAAGCCTCATTATTTAATTATCTACCTCGTTTTTTAAATGTTTTTGGGAGAATAATGGCCACTTTCTTTTGAACTTTTTTTTTTTTTGCAAGAATTGAAAGTTTTATGAAAAGTGAGTAATTGAAGAAGAATAGAGGAGAGTGATGAATACATAAAGAAGAAGAGAAAGGGCGTGCTTTATTTTATTTCTTTGGTAGATAGGAATTTAATTTGAGTGTGTTGCGAAGCAAACATTTAGTATCCATCCTAATGTATTTCTAAGTTCGGGCTTTACCTTTTGTAATTTATATTGTATAATCTTTTTTAGATAATAAGGGTTGGAAGTAAGAGAGACCTCTAATACCCTTTCTTGAACATTTAATCCATAGAACAAGTGATGCTTTCTAGACTTAATTAATAACTTTTCAAGTAATTTACTTTAAATCAAGAATAATTTGATAAAGAAAACCCTTCGTGTGTTTTTAACTTTCTCTTATCTATTAATTTTTCTTGATTATATTCTCCATTATATTTAAAAGAGTTGTCTATGATATTTTTTGAAGAACTAGCACCAATTATGCTTTGTTCATTCATCTTCAAATGTTGATTCGTATTACATGAAAATGTTGCAAATTCTCCTTTTGGTATTTTTTCTTTTATTTCTTCATTAATTTCTATTTTCTTTTTATTCCTATCGAATTTCTTTGGACATCTATTAGCATAATGCCCCTCATGACAGCAATAACATTTACGTTCTTTGAGGAACTTATTATCCCTTCTCTTCCATTGGTAAGTGGGTTTCTTAGGTCATTTATATCCTATTTTCTTATAGTATCTTGCTTTTCTCCTTTTGAAATATCTTTTCTTTTATTGCTATCATAAAGAGGCATTTTTTTTTATGATCACAACAAAGAGAGATTCTTTTCTTTAATCCTTGTGTTTTTTTTTGCTAATATAGCATCCCCATACCATTCACTTAGTTTATCTTTTAAGTGTGTTGTTCTCTTTTGTAGGGTATCTGTTGTTCCTGGATTATAGATATCAATAAGTTTCTTTAGCCTAGGGTCCGATATCTTTGTAAAAAATATTGACAGATAACTTTGTGTATTTGACACTCTATTATATATGTGGTAGTAATAATCTTGGAAAACATAGATTTATCTATCTATTTCACATATATCACATAATTGTAATCTTAAAAGTGCAATTGTATATTTATTTATTGTTCCTGGATCTTTTAAGAAGTTTTCTTCTCCAGCAAATTCTAATCTTATGGCTTCTGCAGCTGCAACCCTTGATATAAGGTTGGCTATATTATCATCAACTCCATATATTCTTCTTCTGTTTTCTTCATCTATATTTTGCCAAAATCTTAGAGTACTATTAACTAAGCTTTTTTCAATGAAATGTTTAGTAACATCATAATGAATTTTATTAACAATAATGTCTATCCTTAATGTGGTTTCCCTTTTATCTATAGCTTCTTCAACATTACTAATACAATCCAAGTCAAGATAAATTCCAAATAGATTAATAGGTTCATATTTCATGCTTCTTAATGGGGGTATATGTTTCTTCTGTTCTTATACTAGAACTAACTTTTGCATATCCTCTGGCTGGTTTATCAAATCCTAAGGTTCTAATAGAGGGTTTCCCTGTACTGGTACCAGGAATATAGGTAACATTTAGGTTCCATAGAGTTTCTGACTTTATTACAATATTGGCTTTATATTTATAAAAGGATTATCATTTGGAAGAGTTAGATCTCTTATCTATGTAATTAGATTATTTACATTAAATACCTTGCTTTCTAAATATGAATTTCCCATATTAAGTTACTTCCTCTGTGTCCTTCTGGTAGTGTCATTTGTTCCAAATGTTTAATTATCTGATCTTTAGATCTGTTAATTACATTGTTTGTTTCTGTACATTTTCTATCATCTATGATTTCTTTTTGTATTTCTCTTAATATTTGTTTTCCGAAATAGATTATCATCTTTTCTATTTCTATAATATCTTTTTCCGTTTTTAATAGACAATCTTCTTCTTTAATCCTCATATATTCAATCATTTAAATGAAATTCTTTATAAGGTCTAGTTAGTTTGGGATGTCTCTTTCTATGTTTTTCCTTTAAATCTATCCATGAAGTCCATAGGTCTTCCTTATATCTTTGAATTAATTTTAAAATATCTTTTCCTGCTCCAATTAGCTGTAAATAATCCATTTTGTCTTACCAATATCTAATTTCTGTTTGACAATTTCTTACTTTATTATCATCTCTTTTATATTAAATAAAATTTTATCACGTGTTTCACAATCCATATTTTGTAATCAGATTTATATCCCAAATCACTATCATCTATCACATTAGTATTATAGAACCTTATAGGTATATCATTGATTTCTAAATAAAAATCTTCTAATTCTTTTGGCTGCGTTTGGTTCCTGCCCACTGTAGGAGTGGACAACACTGACAAGAAATTGGTTTACAGAATAAATTTTTTTTGTCTTTCATAGAGTGTTTGGTTGCAATGGACAAAACAAAGAAAATGTTCCTGTCTACTGTGCAAAATGAGTTTGGTTGTAGTGAACGACAAATAAATAATTATTTATTATTTACTAAATTACCCTTATGAGGAGAAGGACAAGAGAAAAAAAAACTGTTTTTATTGATTTAAGAGACAATAGGTCAGGTTTGTGCCTAGAGTGGGGTAGGTCAGGGTGGCGTGGGATGGGTTGGATTGTAGGGGTCAGGTGTGCGAAGGGTGGGGTGGGGTGCAACTGGTTTGGGATGGGGGGCTAGGGTAGGTGTGGGTTAGGTGGGGATGGGGTGCAGGTGGGGCTGAGCTGGGGGTGGTGGTGATGCAAGTGGGATGGGATGGGTGTTAGAATCACTCAGTAAAAACATAAATCGAATTTATTAAAATCACGATCGTATCAGATTCATCATATTTGTAATTGTTTCCTATGCTTAGAGATTATGATATCATAAATACCTTTTGTCGTGTGGATTGATAATGAAAATAGCTCCCAAGTGTTGAGCCTCTAGATCGTCCATACGAATCTCCGCAGACAATGACTTCTAAATATGTCTCTACGCATAGAGAAAAACAACGATTGTTTTAAGTAAATGTTATTCAGTCTATTTTGGTTAGTGTTTATAAAAGGATATCTGTAAACCCTAATCCTAATTGGCTAAATTCATTAGTTGGACCTTTTCTTATTAATTTTAGAAAAAGGCCAAAACAAAGTTTCTTAAGGATTAATTAATTAACCAATTAATTAATTCATCCAAATCCATAGACCAATAACTTAATTTGGACTTCAGAATATACTAGTACTCTATTACTACCAAAGTAAAAAGACTAATGTCATTGTATGCTTTAATTCCATTGTGTGTGGCTTTTCAGGTTCATTATTTATTGGCAATAGAAATTAATATTAACTCTTTAATATTAATTAGATAATTCTAAATTGAATATTCTCCCCAAGTATATTCAAACTTCCATAAGTTATGAGTGACGTCTAGTAATATATCATGACTACCTAATAAATAGTGAATGATTAATTCCTTATCATTAGAACCACATTGTAATTATCATACATTTAATTTATCCATATTCTTATTAAGTAATCTCTATTATTTAATCATATGTCCAATTCTATTTAATCACTTGACTATTCGATAAACATTTTCTTTATAACTGTTTTGGCCAAGAACTTTCTAGTCAAAATAAATAGAATACATATTAAATATTATAGTTCAATTATTTAATTATGAAGTGATGGATTCTGTCATCTACTAATACTTAACTTCATAATTAAATATTAAAACTACATATTACCTTGACACTTAACGAAATAAGTGAATATAGTAATAGTAAATTCTAAATATTCAAATATAAGTTTTAGGTATAGTATTTCTGGTTTAAAGAATATACACATTGTTACACTCAATTAATGAATGACATTATATCATTAATTAATATGTCACATGTTCAGGTCATTTGTCTCCACAAATACTACTTATGTATATTCTTAAATAGAATGTGATTCTTATTTTTTAATATATTAGTATCACCATACTAATCATAGAAAATAAACATAAGCTGATCTTAAATAATTATTTTTACCCAAAGAATAATTCAACTATCGGGAACACTTATTTAAATTATTCATATAAAGAGATAATATCATATTAATTCTTACTCATAAGAATAATATCTCTTAATAAATAATTAAGGACATGGGAAGACAACGAATAAATAAAACACTTGATTTATTAATTAGACAATTACATGCTCTAGGGCATACAAATATAACAGTGGGATGTGTGGGGTGGGATGAGATGGGATGGGGTAGGTTAAGTTGATTTTTTTGGAATTATTGGGAAAATGTGGGGATAGTTTTGTCATCTTACATTTTTTGTGACAAGAAAATCAGCCCCAACTTTTGGAGGGGCTGGTTTTCAGGAAAAAAATTGTTTCTAAAGATGGAAAAAAAAATTTGTCCTCTCCAACCGAACACCTGAAATGGATAATTTTTTTGTTTTGTTCCTCGTCCCCGTTTTTAGAACAGGAACCAAACACAGCCTTAATGTCATAATTAGATTTTTCATAATCAACTATACAAACAAATCAATAGATTCATTGGTTTCAATTATTGTTATGCCCATGTTTTCTATAACTATCGTGCCTCTAATACTAGTTTCTATAGCCGGATGTTGTAGGGTCAAAATCATTATGTTTCTAATCATATAATTTTGTTTAACAAATATGTAAGTAAAGATATCATTAAAAATATTATCTCCAAAGATGTCATGTCTTTTCTTTACAAATATATATATATATATATATAATACCTTAAATGTTAACATATAATTAAAAAAACTTAGACTTGACAATTTATATAGTAAAAAAAAAACTTTAGTTTGGATTAGCTTGAGTTTTAAAAATTTATTTATGTGAATAATTTTAGCATGTCTTTTATTTGAATTGAATAAATACATCACCTTTTTTTATTCCATAAGTAAATTGCTAAGGGTTACAAATGCATCCAAGGGTGTGACCGAATGATACGGAAGTAAAGCCCTCATAATGGAGATTGTGTGTGAGCCTTTACCGAGTACCGTTTAAAATAAAAAAAAGTTTAAAACATTTGTTTAAAGCAATTACAACTCTCAAATAATTTTTAAAATAGAATTATTTGTGTGATTAATTAAAACATTTGTGGAATGACTTAAAGTTGTTTCTTTTTCTTTTACGAGGTGTTAGGATTATTATAAATGAGTCGACCAGACTCTAAGCTATCAAACTCAAACTTGACTTGTTTATATTTTTAGAACTCGATTGTGAATATTTAAACTTGAAACTCGACCCTTGAAATATTCAGACAATTTAAGCTTGATTAACTATAGTAAAAAAGTTCAAGTTTGTGCTTAGCTTGAGTTCAAGCTCCAATTCAAGTAGGGAAACTGGGCATAGCCCAGCGGTACCATAAGGGGATTATTATTCCGCAGTAGCGGGAGGTCTCCGGGTCG
>JAWZTD010020437.1:0-18776 GCA_035221335.1 Echites panduratus
AAGTCTGGTGGAACTTTCCCGTGCTTCAGAGCATCTGTGAGAGGACAACCATCAGCAGGTTGCAATAATGCCTGATCATATTTAATTAGGCAGGGCATCATTTTCTTGACTTGCTGCTCTAATTCATTAACTTTGTTAGTGAGAGTTGGAGTATGGTACTCGCAGTAGGGGCAAGAGGAGCAGCTGTTGGTGGAATTACAGGACAAGAAGGAGTCTCTGAAGTATTAGGTGAAGGGGAGTGTTGATAATGAGGGGGAGCCTTTTGCTTCTCCTTAAGTTTAGACTGTACTTCATCGGCATCCAAAGGGGATGGAGATGGTGATGCTTTGTGACGAGAAGAATGTGAAGGAGAAGTTGGTTTAGTAAGGCCACGGGTCTGAAGAAACTGCTGAAAAGCTTCATGATGGTCTATAGCTAGACGCATCTTTTCCATATCAGTAATAGGTTTTGGCTTGCGCCTGGGATTATTTGAAAGCATTACTCTATGAAAGGTGCTATCACCCATGGAAGGGGTTTGGGAACTGGAGTGGGCAGATCGGGCCGGATTACTAAGAGTAATCGGCCTAGCAGGATCTTTGAATTTAGGTAGTTAAGATGATGGTGGAGGAGGAGGATCGGCTGCCTTATTTGGAATAGAAGGGCAACGATCCTTAGAAAGAGGAGTATGTGGAGATTTGTCAATAAAAGATTGAAGGATTGTGTATGAAAGGAAAAAATGGCCGAAAGACCACGGTGGGCGCCAATATGATGATGCTGGGAATCTGATGAAGGGTAGAAGGGTCTTTTGGACTGAATCGAGAACCTGCAAGACAAGAAAGTTAGAATGAAATTGGGCTGATCCCAATTTCACTCCGATGCTAAAGTTAGCAAATGCCTGAAGCTAAATTGGGAAAGTGATTAAAGAGCGGAAAAGCTCATTACCTTCTTCTGAGGGGTATAATCTTATTTATAGACATGCATAATCTTTCCATTAGTGGAGCACTAATGAGATAATTATTCGATGTGGGTTTTGATGTATTCATTATTAACTTTGTATAAGTATTAATCCAGTCTCATTGGAGGGTTATTTACTTGTAATTAAATGAGTTGTTTCATATGAACTTGTATATTTTTGTATAAACCATACAATGAGGATTAAATCCATGTATAACTTGTATATAAGGGGTAATGTAATTATTAATAAATTGAGGTGTAAAGACCTCATAGTATATCAACACTCTTCAACGCATTTCGAAATTTCTGCTTGGAGACCGTTGCTATGTAATTCTCGATGGCATCCTCTGCTCTGTAAACCACTTTCCGGACTTTTTTGGCCAATCCGGCGAGAAAGTCGTCGTCGCTGTATTTTTGCTCTGTACATTTCTTTACGAAGCCTTTGAGAATTTCGAGCTCTTCGCACAGGGAGTTGGGGTTATCTTGAGCTCCCCCAATCAATTCAGCATTTGACACCACGAAATCCTTGAGATTTTCCAAGAGAAAGCTCACTACTGCGTCCGGAACAGCTGCCATCTCTCTTTTTCCTCAAAGAGGATTTCTGAAACTTTGGGTGTGGCAGATAGATCTAGGCTTTCTTAGGCCGTGTTGCAGTTATGTAGACAAACAATTGAGTCCGGTGGGAATGGCCAATGGGAGATAGCTAAAATCTTTCTTTATTTTATTTTCGATATTTAATTAACAAATACTACATGAGATGAGAAAAAGCAAGTGGAGTGGAAGAATATCTCGGTCAATGGTGTTGAGGGCCTTGCACTATTGGTTAGGGTCAATCTCCTCACCCTCACCCTATCTAGATAAATTGAGGAATTTTTTTTTATCAACATCAGTTACATAATTAAGGTTAACGGCAATTTTTAAAATTTTCTTTTAAAATCAAAGAAAAATATTTAACTTTAAACTTAAAGAATATATATATAATATATGTATTTGATGGGTAAATGAGTATGACCTAAAAGAATTAATCAAAATACGGGATAGCCAGATATAAGAACCGAAAACCCAACCCATTTTCTTAATAGATCAAGACCTTATAGATTTATAGACACAAGTCAACGAAACTCGGCAAAAGTCAATTTATGTCCATGACCAGCTTGTAAGGATAGTGTCCTGCTATCAACAAAATACAGAGCTCTTGGTTTCTCACTTAAAGACCACTGTAAGGTCATGACAACACCTTACAAAAATGTGTATGAACATAACACTTTCTAATAAGGAAACTCTATCAAATCAAAATAAAAATTGATGAGATATGCTCTCATAATCAAAGCCAGATTACTTGAGATTGAGATAAACTCAAATAAGGTAATTAAAGTTAAAAAAAGGGATTCCCTCTCCTTTTTACACACATTGATCATAGTCAATTAGAGACTCTCTCAATTCGGACATAATTTAATTCAGTTCCTCTTTTTTTTTTTAATTAAAGATTGACTTCACCATCAAAGTTATTCTTAGGGTGACAATAAACTCCAATGATCATTCATTTTCTCAGTTTTTCTTGCAAGTGTTCTATCATTGAGTGACCTAGAGTCCAAATTGAGTATCATATCTTGCTCCATTTGTAGAGAGGACATTAACCTGGATTTTCTTCCTAATTTTCTTCCATCATTAGCACAAATTCCGGAACCTGCAAGTTCAAGACCCTTTAGGAGACCTATTGAGACAGATCATGGGACATGTACTTCCAGGAATCTAACATCAAGGTATATTCAGGTCCCACAGGGATCGCAGGGAAGCAGTGTTACAGTTCCAAATTACCTATTTGAAAGGATGGAAACTGAGCTAGAGAATCTCACTAGAAAAAGAGACTTTGTTTCAACTAGAAGAAGTCTAGCACCTTCCCGTCGTGAGAATCAAAGATGTTCAGAAGGCTTGGAAAACCAAAATGGAAGAGGTGAAAGGAAATCTACATCACATAGGTCGAGAGAAGGCCAACAACCTTGTAGAAGGACTTAATAAAATGTAGAGCAAGGATAAGAAGCTCATAACAGAGCTTGGCCTGGTAATCAATTACCAAATGAAATTAGAAATCTTCCACCTACTGATCTTAAGGACACTCTATCAAATAGACAGCAATATGATCTTAAAGATAAATCGAATAAAGCAACAATCTCCAGGATGCAATAGCAAAGAGTGGAACAAGTTGAACGAGTAGAGGAGGAAAGAGATCTTCAAAGGAATGATCTGGATTGGAAGACCACATCCAAAGATTTGGGAGTAGCACCAAAACCTATAAAGAAAAAGGCAAAGCTCATCAATCTTGATGAGGTAGAAGGGCATAAACCATAAAGCAAAGTAGAACTAGTTGAACGATTGCCCTTTGTGGATAGCATCAGGCTCAAGAAAATGGCCTTAACTTTAAAACCTCCATAGGTCACTGCAAAGTATGATGGCACAATAGAGTCACAACTTCATATAGATGAGTATGTGTCCTACATAGAGATGTTCGAATATCCAGATCATGTCAATTGCAGATCTTTTCACTTTACCTTGACAAAGAAAGCCCAATCATGGTTTAAGGGTCTATCAACTACAAGTATCTCAAGTAGGAATTAACTCAAGAAACAAGAGGTGTGAAAAGGACATAAATCACTTTTTCAAAATCAAACAGAAGGTTTGGGAAGGTACTAGAAGTTATTATGTTTGCTTCAATGATGAGGTTGTTAAATCGTGTAGAAGAATTATGCAATATACATCATGACTGATGGGCGATAAATTGGTCTGCCAAGTCATCCCGTTGTCTTGGCTCTTGTAAAACAACCTGTAGAGGAGAAAATGGAATAACTGGAGTGGGCTATTGCCCTGGGGTATACTCCAACGATCAAGTTAGTCACCAGAAATAGCTGAGCCAGATGGAGAGTATACACTAGTAGACTGAATGTATTCTCCCTACCTGTTGATCTGTGATCATGATCTCTTATTAGGGCAATCTCCTTCAAATCAAGAATCGTGTCCTGATAGAGATCAACTGTATCTCGTGTGAACTAGTGTGATTGAAAGAAGCTTTATCTAATCAATCTTTGATCATGTATTTCCTTTGGGAGTTTCTTCGTTGGAGTGTGTTACTTTTCCTTAACAAGTCTTGGTGATTTCTAGGAAAATGCTTCATGACCTCTAGAGGTCTTTGAGGAGCTCTTTGGAGAGCTTGAGAATGGCCCATGACTTTCTTAGATGTCCTTGGTGGCCTATATCTCTATCGTAATTCTCTGACTTCATATGTTACGAGGCTTATTAAGATAGCATGAGGTTTTGGTCATGCATAAGTACTTTTGTGAGGTTTTAAGAGTGTATGTTTATAGATTTCCTTAGGTTTGGACCATGGAATAGACCTGGTAGGATCTTTATTCCGTGATCCGGGTTTTTGTATAACTGGACGGGGTCATTTGGGTTGTAGCTATTTTGCCCATCGTTACCCCAATTTGAGCCTGGAGACCTGATAAGATTAAATACTTTGGAAACTAAAAGGTTGTAAATTCAGTTGTTGTACCTTTTTGTTTAAGGTATACTGAAGGTCGCTAGAAGATCAATATTCTAAACTATGTCGTTTAGCTTTTTTGATTTGACAACTACATTAATTATCTATTTTGGCAACCAACAAGAGAGCGTGAAGTCTCTTGGGAACTTCCTTCTGAAACTTAAACTTTGCCAAAAATCTTTGGGATATGAAAAGATATAAATTTTGGATTTCCCTCCTTTATAAATTGTCCCCCTTCTGCCCCATCTATTTTTTTTGTGTTGTACTTCTAGGGGTCATTTACTTTCTTCAAGGCTCTTATTTTTCTTCTTTACAGAAGCTTCTTGCTAGTCTTGTTTGCAATGGCATTCCTTGGTACTTCTTCTTCTAAATCTCCCATGGCTAATGTTGATACTTCTTCTTCTAAATCTCCTATGGCTAAGGTTGAAAGTCCGAACTCTGACAGGGACTGTACAGCTCTTCGTCCAAACGTATTTGAGGAAATTGCAAGTAAGCTTTTTCTTGTAGAAGCTGAGAACTTTAGATTGGTTTGTACCTCTTGGCACCATGCCCCTAGGGCATATGGTCCTTTTGGTCGTTACCTTAGTTGTCGTCATAGTGATAGAGCTTTCTTGGGTAAATTTATAGTCTTCCTTTTCTTTTCTCCTCTTTGCTCTTCTTCTCTTGATTTTTTTTTCTTTTTTTGTTTTGACACTTGTTTGTATTTGTTTTCAAGTTACTCCTTCTTAGAGAAGGCGGAAGAAAGTCGTTGTAAGGCTCTTCGAGAGTTGTCTGAGATTTACAAAGAAAAGGAGTAGATTATGAGGAAACAAATTAAAAGCCTTACCAAAGCTCTCAAAAGTAGCCTCATTTCACATGAGTTGGATTTGGAAGAGCTGGAGGAAAAATTCACCATGAATAGTAGTTTCAGGGCAGACTTCATTTTAGCTTCCCCGACCATCAAGAACAATATGACGTGGATGCTGGAGCCTATTGTTACCTCTGCATATGTGGAGATCTTCGACAAGCTCCAAGGGCATAACTAGAGAATTAGGCTAGATCCTCAAATGCATCAAGTGTTTTATCATTTGGGGCTTGTTCGCCTTCCGCCTATGTGGTTTGGGATTCTTCTCTCTAAGATTTGGTACCTGATTGAAGATTGATCATTATCTAGCACCATAGCTGACCAGCTTGCTCAATTGGCTTCTTCGAAATCAATTGAACTTTCACAATAGAAGAAACGGGCAGAGGCGGGGAGCTCTTCGTAGTTTTTAACTTCTTTCTTTTTGTAACAGGATTTATAATAGAACTTAAATGTTCAAGAATTTCCTTGCATTCTTGTTCTTCTTTTGTTTAGACTTTATAATTGATTCTTTCCATGAGAGTCCTCTGGGCTTACGTCACAAACAAATTCTATTTCCATCGCAATAGCCCTCTTGGTAAAAATTTGAGCATAAATAACTATTGAAAAGAAAAAAAACGATGCAATCATTAACCCTTCTAAAACAAGCGAGATCTGTAACTTATCTGAAACTTCTTGCAGACTTTCTAGAACAATTATGTGTAGCATTTGGGAAGATTGGCTTCTAGTTTCAATGATAATATTCTACATAACAAGAAGATTGACTTCTATCTCTTTTTATTATAAATTTCAATGATAAGCTTGAAGAAGTTTATGCTTGAGTGTCTCTAATGAATCTTCAATTTCTGTTATATCTCTATTAATTCAACCAGTTAAGCTGCTTGAGACAGATTTTGAAGCCCCAAGTAAATGTATCATGACTTACCCCGACCTTAAATATCTCTTCATTTCTATAGTATATCCTTTGATGATGCTCTCAAAGCTTTGCAAACTAAAAATGTAGGCCCGGGTCATTCTGCCATGTAACTCCCTTTGACTCAAGATCCAAGCTACTCCAATGTAGAGTACGAAAGTCCTTCGGTTAAGACTTTTAAACCCCCTAATATTGAGGTGAAATGGTTTGAAGGGGTGGACATATCATCTTCTGATCAAATAATGATGTGATCCTGCACGTAATGCCATTCCACCCATTCTAGGGTTGCTTTTTCTTTTGTTCATAATCCGACCTTTGAAGAGGTCTTTGGAGATCTCAGATTTTGATACACAGGGCACGACGCTTTTAGAAGTTAAAGAAGGGACGATTCTAAATGATGGCCCAAGTTTTCTTAATCAAAATCCTGTGAGCTCTGGATAATTGGGAGTGATTCCAAGAATTTAATTGTAGCTTGCTTCTACTGTAGCATTTTAGACTTCGTTCTTCTATTTTTTCAGTAAAATAGTGCTTATTTGCCTTTGTAAACATTCTAACTAAGCCTCTCTTTTCTTTTGTTTTTCTTTCAAAAAACAAAGTATATCTTTGTTAAGTTTTCTTGTTTATGAGTAATTCTTGACTTCTGATTGCAAATATGATGGATGCCTTATTTGTGAATGAAATAGCACATAATATATCAAGTCAAGGATTCCAGTTCCCACATAAACTTGAGTTCTTATTTCAGAAAGGTAAAATAAACTATATCTCTAAATTTCAGACTAGGACTTCAGGATTTAGGAATGGAAGACCGTTTCAATGACTTGGACTTTAGGACTTAGGCATGGAAGACTTTTAAATGGCATGCTTTCCAATGTCTCAAATATTGCCTATCTTCAAGATCTGCTAGCATAAAGCTTCCTCCTTTATGTGCTTCTTGAATGACATAAGGACCTTCCCAACTTTCTTGCAATTTGATTTACTGCCCTTGTTTGCCTACGTTGGACCTTTTGAGAACCATATAAAATTTCCTTTCTCTAACTCTTTTGTTGAAAAGAGTCATGATCTGTCTTTTGTATCTTGTGTCAGCTTCTAATGCATTACTTCTGGCATCCTTGAGAAGGTCTAGTCCTGCCCGTCTTTCCCGCTCATTCAAAACTGAATTATATTCAGTAAGCATTAATGTTTTTAAGTTTATTTCTATAGGGAGCATTGCTTCTGAACCAAAACATAGGCTGAAAGGTGTTTCTCCTATTGCCTTCGTGGCTGTAGTCATATAAGCCCATAAAATGTTGGGTATTTCGTCCTGCCATATGGTCTTTTTACACTCTTTCTCCTAATCTTTCAATCTCTTCTTAAGACCTTCTAAAATGGTTTTGTTTGTGATTTCTGCCAATCTGTTTGCTTGGGGGTGAGCTATGAATGTTAGTCACTGCTCAATACGTAAGCTTTCGCAAAATTCCTAAAAGGACTCTCCAATGAACTACCTCCCATTGTCTGAAATTATAACTTTGTGGAACTCCAAATCTACAAACTATATTTCTCAATATGAATTATCATACTTTATGGCAAGATGTTGAGGCCATGGGCTCTGCTTCTACCAGTCTGGTAAAATATTCGACTGCAACAATCAAGAATTGTAGACCTCCCATCCCTTTTGGAACTGGACCCAAAATATCAATTCCCGAGATGTCGAATGGAACAGCTGCTCCTATTGGATGATACCTTTCTGGAGGACTTGTTTTCATGCAACTGGCACCATTTACATTTCTTTACTACCTTTTTTATGTTTGATGCCATAGAAGGCTAGTAGTATCCTGTTCTGTGAATTTTCTTACCCATTGTTCTGGCTGCAACTTGAGACTCACAAATTCCCTCGTGAACTTCCTCAATTGCATATTGTGATTCTTACTTTCAAAGGCACTTAAGTAATGGCCAGGTAAAAGACTTTCAAAGGCATCTCTCCTCTGGTTCCCTCGAGGTCTTTGAAGACTTCTAACAAGGCATTAGCTTCTAAATTTTGACTTCTTGGAATTTGTTCTATGAGAAAGTACTCTAAGTTTGAGGTTATCTGTTCCACCTTTTCCAGGTATCTGGTCATGTTCTTCTCTTTGGCCTCATAGGTTCTAGCAATTTGGCTGGCTATGACCTATGAATCGACCTTCGAATGAAGCTTTCAAATCTTCAAAGCTTGTGAAAATCTTAGGAATGTTAGTAGAGATTCATATTATTTGTTGAATGCTGGAAAGTTGTATTTCACTAATTAAGGTATCGGTATCCCTTCTGGACTAACCAAAATACTGCCTACTCCAACATTTCTTTTTTTCAATTAAATCATCTGTGTATAAGGTCCAATTGTCTTCTTCATTTAACCTAGTGAAATCCAGGGGTAATCTGGTGCATTCCTCAATGAAATCCTATAGTGCTTGTGCTTTAATTGTCCTACAAGGTTCGAAGTTGATTTGATATCTTAAGAGTTCTAAGGACCATTTCATAGTCCTTCCCAAGAGCTCCGGCTTTGATAGTGCTTGTTTAAGTTGTAAGTTTGTCAAGACCTTAATTTGATGTACTTCAAAATAGGGTTTGAGCTTTCTAGACGTAAGCACAATGAGATATAGAAATTTTTCTAGGTCTAAATGGAGAATTTTTGGTCTTCTCAATAGCCTGCTTTCGTAGTAGACTGGAAATTGTTATCGTAATCTCTCTACTTAAAAGACAAAACTTACAACTTTTTCAATTGTTGTGAGGTACATGAGGAGCTCTTTCCGTTCTTTTGGAGATACTAATTGAGGTGGCTTTCCCAGAAATTCTTTTAAATTGACAAAAGCCGATTGACATTCTTCTGTCCATTTGAAACCTTAAGGGTTTTTTGACAAGTTGTAGAATTTGGCAAAATTTGTACCTATTTTACATTTCGAGGAGCTTCCATATACAGTAGAGCTTTGATTTTTTCGGGATTTGCATCAATTCCTCTTTCTGAGATCATAAAACCAGAAATTTCCCTGTTGGGACTTCGAATGTGCATTTTTATGGATTGAGCTTCATATATGTTTCCCTTAAAGTTTGGAAGGTCTCCTGGATGTCTTTGATGAAATTTCTTGAGATCTTGGACTTGATCACAATGTCATCCACATATACCTCGATGTTTCTGGCCAATTGTTCTTTGAATATCTTGTGCATTGCCCGTTGGAACTCTGTTCCTCAGTATTTTAATTCAAAAATTGCATCTTGGTGTAGTAATAGATCAATACTTCTGTTATGAAAGAAATCGTTTATGCATCTTCCAGTGCCATGGGTGTTTGATGAAATCCTTTTTATGCATCCTGACTTAGTGCATTAGAGTCTATCGTTTGGTCGATACTGGGAAGCGGGTAAGAATATTTCTGGCAGTATTTATTCAAAGTCGTTAAGTCCACACACATTCTAAATATTCTTTCTTTCTTTGTTGCTACCACTAGATTTGCAAGCCATTCTGGATATAGAACTTCTTTCAGTATTGCAGCTTCGAGGAGAGCTTAGATTTCCTGAGCTATTATCTTGTTTTTCTATTGACCAAATGTCTGCTTTTTTCATTTCACTAGCTTTACTCCAGGTTTTAGCCCGACTTTGTGCTCCACTACTCGCTTATTTATTCCTCGAGGTCAGTGGGCTGCCAAGCGAAAACCTTCAAGTTCTCCCAAAGTGTATTTACAAGCTTTTCTTTAACTACAAAAGGAAGGGTCAATCCTATTTGAATTCTTTTTAGTGGGAACTCTGTATTTATGAACACATTTTCACCTTTTTGTATAGTTTTTACTCTCGAACTTTCAATTTCCTTTGAAAGATTTGGTAGGTTCGCTGGTGTTTGCTTGTCCAGTTGGTCTTCGAGATGGGTGTCTCCTTTCATGAAATAGCATTCTGAAGTACTTTGTCTATCTCTGCTAAGCGTGACCCAGACTGGTCCTACCTTGATTTTTCTGCAATATTCTGCAAGCGAGATTTCTGCTTGAAGGTCCATTAAGCCTTTTCTGCCTAGTATAGCATTATAGGTTGCAGAAGCATAAGCGACGAGCCAGTCCATGACCTCTGTTATACTTTTTGGACCTATAATGACTGTTGTTGAAACTTTGAAGATTCCTTCAGCATACGTTGTGGATATATTGAAACTCGTGAGCGCTATGTCTGTTTGGATCAATTGACCTCTATCAAGCTCTATTTAGTCAAATGTTTTTTTGTATAGAATATTTACTTCACTCCTAGTGTCAACCAATATTTTTTTGACCGGGAAATCTCCTATTTGTAGGTGAATAGTCAGTGGATCTACATCCTTTGTAGGAATTCTCTTAGTCCTTTTAATCTCGTTAATTTGTTTTACAGGGGGTCTTGGTGGTTTTTGAGGTAGCTGGTCAACGAGTGCCCCTTCCTATGCAAGAAACTCTTGCAAATGGCATTCCTTGATAACTCTCACAATCTCCCTTTTAAGGTCAAAACAGTCTCAGTAAGGCGACCATAATCTATATGATATGACAAAATTTGTTCATATCTTTTTTTGCCAAAGGAGATTTGAAAGGTCGGGGGGGTTTAATCAAACCTTTAATTTCAATTGCAAATAGGATTTCTGCAAGTGGGGTTGTTAGTAGTGGGATCACTAGGTCTGGAAAGGTCATCTTCTTTTTCTCGAGGGGTCCTCCCTTTAATGGTGGATCATTCTTTTCTTTTTTTCATGAAGTGTTCTTCTACTAGGATTTTGCCTCAATTAGCTTTTCAGATAGAGGTGTAATGCCGATCTTCTTTTGGATTGTTGTCTCCTCTGCTTTTATCAACCTCTCCTGGAGTATTTGTAGCTGTTTTATAGTTGTAAACTCTTTTTTTGTGAGCCTTAATGCTACATACCCCATTGCAATCCTTGTTCGAAGGCTGTTATGTATATAGCATCATTCTTCTATGTGATTTCTATAACTTCATAGTTGAAGTACTATAGTAGCCACTTGTGCCCTCTCCAATTTTTTGTTACATAATGAAGAGATGGTTGATGTCTTTTAAGCACCTCTTGTTCTTTTGATAATTCTTTAGAAATTGGTTTTTGAGTTGATTCCAGCTAGAGATGTTTGCTACTGAAAGCCCCTTGAAGCCTGATTGAGCTCTCTTGGTTAAGGTGAAGAAACATACTTGTCTATGTGGGTATTCAAACATTTCCATGTAAGAAACATACTCGTCTATGTGGAGTTGTGGTTCTGTTGTCCCATCATACTTTATTGTGATCTGAAGTGGCTTGAATCCGGAGGCATTTTCTTTAGCCTGATCGCATTCACAAATTCTGATTATTTTGCGAGATCAATCCCATTATGCGATTTCAGGCTTTCTACCTCTTCAAGATTAACTTGAGGTGCCCTCTTACCTTTGTTTACTAGGACTTCTATATTTTCACTAGCTGTTTGTTCTAATCAATCATGTTGATTTGTTTCGCTCGAAAGTGGCTTTCTCTTCTTTGACCTTGATTTCGGGATATTACAGCTCTGTTGAGCTTATGCCTTAGGTCATACTCCCTTCCACTTCGGAAAGTTTCTATCAGGTCTATATTGGGTCGACTTCCAATGTTACTGTTTTGTTGAAGCCTATGTTGTGTTCCTTGGTGCTGATTTGGATCTTGTTGAAGGTTTGCCTCTATATCTCCATTATTATGAATAGCGTCTCTGGAATTCTGTAGTGTAGATCCTGCTACCCTTCTTTATTCAGGATCTCCAGGGGAGCTTCTCTCTGTCTAATGAGTTTGGGATGGAGTTCTACTTGTGGACACATAGTTCCTTCTATTTGTTATTCGTTCTAACACGTTTACCATCCTCTCTAGTAAACATTTGGACACTATGATGCTGCTTTCATGAGATCTTTGTGGTTCGCAGGCCTATCTAGGTACCGGATGATTTGTATTATTCCTTTCTTGATGAACTTTGTCAGGTCTTCTAGATGGTCCAAAGTGAGTAGGTTCCATATTCAATTCTGAAACTTGTTCTGAGGCTTGTGGAGGTTCTTCATTTGGAATATCTGGTGAAGGTTCTTCCTCAATAGCTTCTCAAATGTGTCATTTAGTACTTCAGGGATGTCCTCGTCTTGATGATTGCTCTCGTGCCATGATAGTTTCTTTTTTACTTTGTGGGAGAAAGGACTTTTCGAATGTCCTTCCCACAAATGGCAGCAGAAGTGATGGAGTATAAATTGGTCCATGGGGTCACCCCTCTATCTTGGCTCTTGTAGAGAAAATGGAATCACTAGAGAAGCTGTTGCCTTGGGGCACACTCCGACGATCAAGTTAGCCACTAGGAAGAGCTAAGTAAGATGGAGAGAATACACTAGTAGACTGAATGTATTCTCCTTACTTGTTGATCTGTGATCATGATCTCTTATAATTAATAAATCAATCAATCTACTTCAAATCAAGAATTTGTGTGATTTGGTGTGATTGAAAGAAGATGTATCTTGTCAATCTTTTTCCCTTTGGGCGTTTCCTTGTTGGAGTGTGTTTCGTTTCCTTGACAAGTCTCGGTGATTGCTATTAAAGCGCTTCATGACCTCAAGAGGTCTTTAAGGAGCTCTTTGGAGACCTTGAGGATGGCCCATGACCTTCGATAATGTCCCTGGCGACCTATATCTCTACCATAAGTATCTGACTTCATAGTTCACGAAGCTTACTGAAATAGTAGGACGTCGTGGTCATGCATGAGTACCTTTGTGAGGTTTTAAGAGTATATTTTTATCTACCTTCTTAGGTCTGGACCATAGAATAGACCAGGTTAGATCTTTATTCCGTGATCTGGGTTTTTGTGTAACTGGGTCAGGTCATTTAGGTTGTTCCCATTCTGCCCATCAACGACATTCAAGCAAGGATTGTTGGGGGGTATGTAAGACAATTACAAACTCTCTTGGAAAGGTTTATAAAAGCAGAGGAAACAGTCGTCCAGAAGAAAATCCATAGTTTCACACCTCCAATAGAAAAATATACCTAGTCAAAATCTTAAACTAAAAGCCCTTTAAATAGAAGAGATAGGAGAGACCTCCCTGCAAAAGGAGGACCTCCTAAGAAGAAGAAAAAGTTGATTTCAGAGCTCGTGACTACCCAATTGACGGTCTCTCAAGCAGAAGTTTTAATGGCCATGGAGAAGGAAGGAATTCTGAAGCCTCCAAGACCTCTCAAATCTCTAGTCACTAAAAGAGACATGAACAAGTTTTGTCAATACCATAGAGATTAAGGTCATGTCATAGAGGATTGTTTTGATCTCAAAAGAATTAATCAAAGAAGGTCAATTACAAGAATTCCTTGCAAGAGTAGGAGGTCCAACTGACCAATGACCTCCTAAACACCCTAGAAGCCCCCAATTAAAGAGATCAATGAAATCAAGAGAATATCCAAGCAAGCACGATTTGCAGATGTGGATCCATTGGTGATTTCTTTGCAGATGGGAGATTTCCTGGTAAAAAACAATTCTTGTGGACACAAGAAGTGCAATCAATATCCTTCATTTGATCAATTGGTACTAAACAAAAGCTCATTGTTGAAGTCTGACACTACTACACTCACTAGCTTTTATGGTTCTACTACCTATGTTGAAGAAATCCTGAAGGTACCGACTTCGGTTAATATCGATGGCAAAAGAGTGATAGAAACCATGCAATGGTTTGTAATGGATGCTCTAGGAACCTATAATGCAATTCTTGAAAGAAAGGGGTGATGGACTAGCAGGCAAAAATCTCTCTCTTGCACTACTGCATGAAAATACAAGTTGGTTAGGATTAGGCTGAAAGGTGACAAGCATATGGCGTCCAAGTGCTACATGGTGGATAGAGATACTCTAATTGAAAGCGACACATATAGGATTTTAGCAGTTGAGATCTTCAACCTAACTCAAGAAGATGAGAAGACTAGGATTAAAGTTGCAAAAAGGGAACACATATATTTGAATTCGGAATTTTCTGACAAATTGATCAAATTAGGAGAATCACTTCCCTCCAAGATCAAAAGGAATCTTGTAGACTCTCTGCAGGATAATATGAAGGTCTTCGCCTGGAAGCCGATAGACCTTACACGAATTGATTATGGTGGAACACAAAGTTAGTCTATGACCTTGGGTTAAACCAATCAGCTAGAAAAAGCAAGTTTTCCTCCAGAAAGAAATGAAGTCATAGCTCGAAAAGTCCAAACTCTTCTTGATGCATGTATCTTGACAGAAGTCATATACCCTAAATGGTTAGCTAATCTTGTGGTAGTACCAAAGATGGTAGGGAAGTGGAGTATGTGTATGGATTTTACCACACTCAATAAATACTGTTAGAAGCACTCTTATCCACTCTTTAGCATTGATTAGATGGTGGACTCAATGGTAGGATATCATTGGCTATGTTTTATGGATGCTTATAAAGGATACCATCAAATCCCAATAGCACCGGAGGACACGAAGAAGACTTCTTTTGTGACAGAAGTCAGGACTTTTTGTTACACCAAAATGCCATTTGGACTAAAGAATGTTGTAGCAGAGTTTTTGCAAAACACAACATAAAATTTTTAAAGCTCAATTGGGAAGAAATATTGAAGTCTGTGTGGACAATGTTGTCATCAAGTATAAAACTTCAAAAGACTTCATTGAAGACATCATAGAAACCTTCCAGACATTAAGGGCTGCTCATATGAAGTTGAATCCTGAAAAATGTACTTTTGGAATGTTAACTGGAAATTTTTTGGCTTTGTGATCATAGAGAGGAATTGATGCAAATAAAATAAAAGGTCTCCTTGACATGGAACAACCCAGAAGCATCAAATAGGTGTAAAGTTTGACTGGAAAGATGGCAACTCTGAGCCATTTTATTCGTAAAATGGTTAACAAGGGAGGGTTCTATAATGTGTTAAAAAATCCAACAGGCTTCCAGTGGACAAAAGACCAACAATTGGATTTTATAAAGCTAAAAGAATTTTTGGGGAAACCTACAAAACTTGTTTCTCCAAAACTCAGAGAGGAGCTCTTGATGTATCTCATAGACATTAACAAAACTGTAAGCTCTATTCTCTTGGTAGGAATTCCAGGTTTTCAATTTATAGTCTATTATGTAAGCAGTCCTTAAGAGATCCAGAAATTAGATATTCGGACCTCGAGAAGTTTTTTTACCTCATTGTCATTGCATCAATGAAAGTTAAACCTTATTTGAATTGTATCTGATAAAAGTCCTGACAAACCTGAACTAAGACAAGCACCTGCCAAGCTAGAGAACAATTAAATAGGTTTTAGAGCTCTTCGGATATCAAATTGATTTTGAGCCCAAAAAGGAAATTGAAGGTCAAGTTCTTTTAGACTTTCTGGATAGATGCAATAGAGCTCCATTGGACCTCATAAAGACTCAAGAGTTTGATGTATGGGTCATGTATGTAGATGGTTCAACTGAAAAGGACAATGTAGGTGCATGAATAGTCATTAATCAATGAGAATTCTTTATGCAGTAAAGTATAACTTTCCACCCTCAAATAATGAGTCAAAATATAAGGCATTGCTAGCTTATCTAAGGTTGGTCCAAGCTTTACTAGTGCAAAAATTGCATGTGAAGCTGGATTTACATGCTTGGCCAGTCAAGTTGTTGAATTTTACGAGGGTAAGAAATTAAAGAAGAAATTAATCTCAAAGCTAGAACATTTCATAATTGAGCAAATAACTAGAGAGAGCATAATATAGAAGCTGACATTTTGTTTAAAGTCTAAAAGGAACTTGAAGGAACCAGAGAAAAGCTCCTAATTGAACTATGACGGCCCAACCTTTTTTAGATATGGACTAACTCAATATAAACCCTTAAGTTTCATATGTTAGGTAATTGAAGTTTAGGCCCACAACCCACACAAGTCACATTTATAACATATTATTTCAATCAATTTATTCAAAAAATATTAGGCAAAGGATGCTGAATTTTGAACTCAATTTGATTGTCCACAACAAAACGTAGTGAAGAATGCGGATGAATGACTTTCTAAAATTTCCGGTAATTCCATTCTGAAGTCCTGCATGTGGTAAGTTGACTTTACCCTTCAACCCTTTGACAACAAACGTTTCCAAGTTCAAGAGTTTGACAACTGAGGATGGAACAGATTTTACAGCCAAAGAAACTGCAAGATATCTCAGCTGCTCTATTAGTTCTATTCCACTGGGAAGAGGAAGGACCCATATTGATGTATTCCATGTCCAGCACTCTAAAGTTGTTAGTGTTGGAATAAATTTCAATAATTAATATAAGATAACATATGTAAATAAATACGTATGGCTATCCTAATAAGTTGATTAATATGTTTTGTTGTGGTCTAATTATTAATAATTCGTATGTATGGGTATCATAATTACTATTACTATTCTTTTCAATTCATAATGTTCTCTACGATGGCTTCCAATCTGTTTTCGGTTGTCGAATTGAAATTGTGGTTTAATTTGTTTGCTGAATGTCTTGCGAAATTTTGGATTTCATGCGGTTGTTTTTTAGATTGAAAGTTCCAGACAGTTGATTTAGTTCGGTGGAAATTGTGGAAATTCAGTGATATTATTTAGCTGGAATTCCAAGTGCAATTCTTGGTACAGTCTTTAAATTAAACTTATTTATTTAATTTTATTAATTTTGGACAATCAAATTAATAATTATGTTTTGTTGTGGTCTAATTATTAATAATTCCATATATATTAATAGTAATTATGATAGCCATACAAAACATATCAGTCAATTTATTATAATGGTCATACATATTTATTTACATATATTATCTCATATTAATTATTGAAATTTATTCCAACACTAACAACTTTAGAGTGCTGGACATGGAATACATCAATCTGGGTCCTTCCTCTTCCCAGTGGAATAGAACTAATAGCGCAGCTGAGATATCTTGCAGTTTCTTTGGCTGTAAAATCTGTTCCATCCTCAGTTGTCAAACTCTTGAACTTGGAAAAGTTTATTGTCAAAGGGTTGAAGGGTAAAGCCAACTTACCACATGCAGGACTTCAGAATGGAATTACTGAAAATTTTAGAAAGTCATTCAGCCGTATTCTTATCGTGGGCCAAATTTCAGAAAAGGAGTTCCAAAGTATTTGATGTTCTCGCCCTATTGAGAGCCAAGACTAATCTTTTGAAGCAAGAAATTGGAGAAGCTTGCAAGAATTTGTTAGGTCAGCCATTTCAGCCCGACTCTCCTATGGCTGATTTGGTTGACTGGAAAGAGTTCGTAATATCAGTAGATTCTTGTCTCTCGGAATCGAGAGATAAGAATACGAAGGTTGATAGCTGGAATAGATTCTTGTCTCTTGGAATCGAGAGATAAGAATACAAAGGTTGATAGCTGGAACAAGGTTCAGGATTTCAGATACCACATGGCATACCTTCAAGTATTTCTTGATGGCTTCCCTAACATTCCCCTAGCTCAATATTTCTGCATTGAAGTTGCAAAAGTGACGTGCTGGCCTTGTATCTTTCCAGTGGTGGGCTTGCCAATATGATCCAAACATGGAAGAAAATGTGGTTAATGCTTTTTCCAATCTGCAAATAAGTACTTGCTTTACTGATCCGGATCGTTTGGATCCCATCCTCAGACTATTGAAGAGTTTAGAGTCGGTGAAGTATCCAAATTCCAGTAGAAAGGCAATTCAATTTGTCCGGTTTCTCCTACCTTTTACAAGGAGACTTTAAAAAAATACTGGGAAGCGCTTTTGGGTAAAATAAGAGCTCCCGCCTTTTTTACTTATGAAGGAGATGGAGTCCTTGACAACCTCTGTCCTGCCCTAATATACCAGACGGAGGTGCTGAGGATGAGCAATGTTTTTTTCTGGAGTTAAAGCTACTCATTTCAGAGATCGAAGAATCTTTCAGCTACTCAACTCTGCAAAATTGGTATGTGTTGCTCAACTTGCGTGCAAGGGTTTGGCTTCAGAAGATAGAGGATTTCATTGCTAAGCAACTGTCTGCTGGTGATGATGTTCAACCCTCTAGATGAAGGGGTGCAACAAGTGAGAAAGTTGTCAGATCATGGGGAGAATGTGAATCAGATTATTAGGCTCATGGAAGAAGTGATAAAGGTGTTAATAGATCTCCATCACTCTTTTCACTCCAAAGATATCACGAGCGATGGGGTTAGAACTGTGCTGCTTTTGCTTATTATAAAGATTTTTCTCTCTAAGTTAGATAGCAGGAAACAGGAATACAATGAAAGTTCAATATTCTTATTCAAAGACGGAGTAGAATCCTATCTAGAGTAGTCCAAATTCTTGATAGATTGTTTAAATCAACAAGGGGCAAAGGATGGAAAATGGGTTGTTGATAGGATTGAGGCAATGGCTAGAAGACCAACATCTCTCTATCACTCACTTCATACCCAAAATATTACAGAAGAGATAATGGAAAATCTGAACCTCATGCTTTCCTTTTTGAAAGATGAGATTAAGTTTATCATGGAGGAGCTGAGAGAGATTTACCTTCCTGGTCCGATGTCGAATTTAACCGTGACAAATGCTTTGGGCTTCATTGATGCTGTCTTGACCAAATTGAGAGAGTTGTTGGGGAATTACAAATCTAAC
>JAWZTD010020456.1:0-32934 GCA_035221335.1 Echites panduratus
AGAGCTTTCTTACTAGATGGAATGCACTTGTCTTGACCCAAACAGAGGATTCATATTACCAGAACCTTAGACAATTTTGAGATAGATTTCTCTTCTTATCTGGATGCATTGAGCTATGCGAAGGAGGTTTGGTTGGACGTCTATAAGGATAGGTTTGTGTCAGACTGGACAGATCAACTTCGACACTATGGCTGCACCACCACAAATATGTTCGTTAGTTTTCATTTGAAAAATTATTTTTATTGTTTTATTTGATTCTCACTTTGCTACATCATGAAGTAATATTATTTCATTTATTGTTTGTTTGATTTGTTCATAGGGTTGAGAGTGCACATGCTAGATTGAAGAGGAATCTCGGCACCTCCCAGGGCACTTTTGAGAGTTGTTGGGGTAGGATACACCAACTACTGGAGTTGCAACACAACGGGATAAAGTCTTCTTTTGAGAGAAGCAAATATGTTTTGCAGCACCATTTTCGACCTCAAGTTTTCAAGGAGCTACGGGGGTTTGTCTCAGTAGCCGCCCTAGATATCATCCTTAAAGAGTGTAAGTTGGCTGATGTTTCAGGGTTCAAGTTGCGAAGCGATTGTGGCTGTGCGATTAAGAAGACTCGCGGATTACCATGTGCGCATGATATAGTTCAGCTTCGTGCTGAAGGAAGAATTATTCCTATGTGTGCAGTCGATCCTCACTGACAAAAGTTGGCCATCATGATCAGTACCGACCCTTCGACACACAATGCTCCTTCGGTTTCTGAAGTTGATATTAGTTTAGAGTCTGGTTGGTTATAGTTCTTTGAGCAAGGCAGTGAACATGACAAGCGAATAATGTTAAGAAAACTTACTGTAATATGTAATCTTGAAACCACTCATTTAGGGGAGCCGACAGTGAAGGTTAAGACCCGAGGACGTCCTGGTAGAGGTAGATCGAAGAGCAAGGTGGACATAAGCACCAAAAGGGATCCATCGGCATTTGAGTTAGTAGATTCTCAACAGGGGATGCTTCTTATTCATGACGTAGATCCGCTAGCAGGTGGTACCCCTGTTTGGTTTGATGGTATGAAGATGTCCGGTAGGAAAAAGAAGCAACCCCCTATGCGTGGTAGGTGTGTTCCTAGCCATGGATTCATGGATGCATTGCCTACATGGCTACAGCCTTGCATTGATCTTATAGAGGATGTCAGTGCGGATGGTCATTGTGGATTCCGAGCTGCTGCTGGGTTGGTTGGCTACGGTGATGACGGCTGGGCCAGGGTTAGATCTGAGCTCAGTTCTGAGATGGATAGTAATTGTGAGTTATACTTCTCGATCTTTGGTGATCAGTACGGTGAGATACGTACTTCTCTTGATTGTTTTGATTCAACTGCTCCATTTGATAGATGGATGATATTACCCGACACTGCCCTCGTTATAGCAACTGTATATGGTTGTACAGTTTACTTCTTCTCCCACGCTATCTGTCTCACTTGCCTCCCACTACGACAAGCTCCCGAGGCTTCATTGTTTCAGCATGAGATTGGCATCGGTTTCGTTAACGGAAACCATTGTGTTAAGGTATTCATGAATCCGGAATCGGTTATTCCAAGGATTCACATGGCTTGGTACGAGTTCCATGCACCAGATGTTGCAGGGTGGGATAGCCAATATGCAGAGCGGATTGCCTACTACGACATGATATCTAGTACTGGACATGATGACACCGACACAGTGGAAGTAGTGTCTAGTGATGGTGATATGTAATGTCTTGGTTTCTAAATTATGTTGTTGTTTGAACTTCAAAGTTAGCAATAAAATGTTACATATAACATTCATCTTCTGGGAACCATCTAAATGAGTATAGACTTTCTTTTCCTAATTTAAAAGTCATTAACACACTAGATTAAGTTTTATATATTGGTGTCTATTCCAATACACAATAGATAAATCAACTAAGTCATATAAAAATAAATATGCGTAGTCTTATATCAATAGGAGATAAAACCTATCTAATCCTATGCACATTCACACTAGTTATCAAGTCTGTTAAAAAATTTTATTACACTTCAATAATGAAGTGATATTCATCATCGAGAAGTACAATCTTTATGAAATTACAACACTCTCAAAAGATAAGTAGTATAACAATTCTCATGTTGTCTTCGCAATTAATAATATACTTAATATATCCATCAAGTCAGTTTTTATGAATATTAATAACATTGAGTATCATCTGAATTACAGTCGGCAGCAGTTGGCCGACTGAGTTGAAGATTTTCTGAAATGACTGTTATGAATTCCAGTCGGCAACATGTGGCCAACTGAGTTGAAGATTTTGGGCAATCAGTCACCGACTGTTCTGAATTGCAGTCGGCAACATGTGGCCGACTGGGAAAAGAAGAATTCAGTTTCGTTGATTGTAGTTTGGACCTATTTCAACACATCATAATTCCTGTCACATAGATAAATGCATTACCAAACAATTAAAACCACAACAATGCATGTAATGACCTCCACTAGGTACATCGATATGATATAGAAACTACAAATATTCAACAAGTCACAAGAATATGAGATTAAAGTCCCTAATGTTATTACACTTCAACAACGTTATTACGAGAGATACACTTCCAAGTACAATCTATCGGAAATTACAACATACGCAGAAGACACAGGCAAGATCTAATCCCTTCGTCGACGTCTATAAACATAGTGGATCTCTGGAGCGGGGTCATCATCCGGAATAAGATGATGCAGATCAGGAACATGACTTAATGACCCAGCAATGTCTGAAAGCTGCTCCATTAATACCGGGGTCTGCTCTGCACATCTCGACCAAGACGAAGAAACCTCATCCAATGCTCCATATCATCTGGCGTCATCACATATGGGACATCATGTTCAGAAGTAGCGTAGCCATGTACAGATGCTGATCTTAGGGACGGGGGCTGAACATATATATGGGAAACTCTCCGGTACCATCTCATGTAACCACGCTCTGTATCTAGACCAGCCCTAACGATGGTATGATGTCCCTCACGCAAGTGAATAGGCACAACATGCAATACCCAGTTCCTCCAGTTGTCCGAAACCAAGTTTAGCAAAGCTCGCTTCTCCGAAGTCATTCGTCCTCGTATGTACTTGCAAGCCACTCTCTCACATGGACCAGGAATGGTCTGAATGAAGCCAAACTGCCTAAGCACTCGATCAGGGTGATAACCCTCAAAGTACTCCATAATGCATAATGTCCCACAGAAGAATGTGATGTCATGGAGTGGATGTTGATGTCGACGGTCTTCGTATGGCTTCCATTCGATCTGCTTGGAAAGAAAAATATAAAATACAGGATCAAACATTACATTAACCAGACATAAATGAATATAAATTAATATATTGAAAAACATTTGAATAAACATACCATTTGATAATCAATAGAATCCAATTGCTCCCGGAGTGCCCGTACCCTATCAAGAGTACCTCCAAGGGCACGATTTGCATCCCACATAAGAACTCTAGGCTCATGTAATTCATATGCTGGAGCATGGACAACCCTTTGATTCTTAAAATGCTCATAAATCCACGCCTGTAGTAAGGAAATGGGGCTACTAAACTGTTTGCAGGACCACTGACATCCGTTTCCTAACTGCATATAGAGATAAGTTAACACTCCCGCACCCCAAGCATATTTATGTATCTCATGAATGTTGGCCAATAACTGTAGCAAGTTACAATTCACTCAAGTACATGTCTTGTCTGAGAAGACGGTACAACCCAACAAATAGAGAATGTAAGCCCTGAAACAAGCCTGTATCCTCTCCTCACTGTCCGTGTCATCGAAGTGACTGTAACGGTCTCTTAACCACTTCAATCTTACAGAGGATGCATCAGTCTTCTTTCCCAACTCATCTCTGGCATCCTCCAATGTACATCCCAAGAACCTCACCAAAAAAACCTCCCCCCTCAAATGGTCTTCCCCGGGAGGTATGCATACAGCTCGTCCGGATACGGGAATCCCATAGATGCAAGCCACATCGTCAAATGTGATTGTCATCTCTCCCCACGGCATGTGGAATGTATTAGTCTCTGCATGCCATCGCTCCACAAAGGCGGAGACTAACACTCTGTCCACGTAACGGTATAGAGACCTCGTGAGTGGAGCTAAGCTGCTGCCCTCGAGAAGTGCATGAAATCTCTGCTTGTGTTGCCTATGTTGCTGAATATTCCATTTCATTAGCTGCTCATGATGATGTATGCACTTCAAAAGATCCCTTTTATACATTTAAAGTTTAAAGAGGACTTAGAAAATGAATATTAGACACTAACGATATCAATGCCAAGCGCCAAAAGGAAAAAAGATTCTAACCTTCCCGTCTCATATACATCTCGATACGTGGGTAGAATATTCATTCAGCAGTGACCCATCTTCTGGACCTCCAGGAAACGGTGCTGTTAGACTAGCATCATCCTCAGAAATTTCATCCACAATTGAGTCTCCTTCAGGTGCCGGAGGAATGTCATCATCTTGGAACTCCACATGGGGATTGGATAACATGGTTTCAAGTTCTGGATTAGGAATATCAGCTGCTTGTGCAGAAAATGATGCTTGCTCAGAAGCATTACGCCTACGACGATTAGATGCCGTAAGTGCTTCTCTACCTAATCTAAGTACCCTCTGCATAATCTGGTAAAACAACAAAACACATTACTGGAATAATATAATTCTATCGTCGATAAGTGACAACATAATAATGTTAATGTCACATAGATTATATTACATTATCTTCACAAATAATATATACAATATCACATAGTAGTAACTTAACAAATCATATATATATATATATGCATTACATATATTATATGTTAACAAATATGATATACACTTTATATATAGATTACGATAAATATTATACATAATATGTCAATCATGTCATGAATAATGTATACTTAATATAATCATTTTGAATACAAAGAAAAAAATATATGAGAATCGGGCAAATACATCCGACTGGAATTGAGATAGTCGGCAACACGTTACCGACTATCCTTCATCCCAGTCGGTAATGAACAACCGACTTAAATTCAAAATCTCGACAATTTTTTAATGACTGAAAGTTAAAAATTCAGCTACTTCTTGCCGACTTATCCTAGGAATTTCGGCCATCAATGGCCGACTATTGTTAATGCCAGTCGGTCAGATGTTGCCGACTGGAGAATGGAAATTTCAGCAGCTTTATTTTGTGGTTTGGACCTATTCCTGTTATCATATTTCTAGTCACATAAATAAATGCATAACCAAGTATCTAACAATGATTTCTACAATCCTTAATGTCAATATAATCCCTTACTATTACATTCATAACTTGTCTGTTCTATGCAATTTCCATTTACTTTTTTTATTTTAAAAAAGCATCATGTTAATGTTACTAGAAACTTTCAATTAATTTTAAAAATCAATTTTAATACCACTAAGTTTAGATAGTAAACCATCAGCCAAGAACATCTATGTCCGATTGCTACTACCTAAAGTTTAATATCTAAACTTAACAATTGGAATCTTTATTCCTTGAAATTTTCTCATAAAGTTTACACAAGAAAATGTATCCAAAAAGTTAAAAGCACCATAATTAACTCTATCTCCACAACTCCTGCTTATATTTATTTACAAACACACCATGTTATGTCATTATATCCAAGAATCTCAAAGTATGTCCACAATGCATGGAAGTTGAAAGAAAGTGCTTCGAGTTGTTCTATAGTTACAGTGATCCGGAATATATCATTGAAATTAAATGAAAGTAATATCTTCTGCAATGGGGAATTGAATCCAGTAATAAATCAATTGCTAAATGCTTTGATTACATTCTAACAATTACTACAATTAAGTAGCTTATGCAACGAAGAATTAAAACCAATAGGAACTCAATTGCCAAATGCTTTCATTACATTCTAACAATTATTATAATTAAGTTTCATTACAAAACAATAATAGAAGAGAAATACTTAATTATAACAATGAATATATAATTTAAGAACAATGATTTCATTTACTGGAATCCTTCAAAAATTCAAACCATTTTCATACAATCATCTCCAATTATCTACAAACAAACTCCCTTTTCCTAATTGAACCCATTCTCCTCAACCAACAATCCAAATTTTCATTCAGAAATAAACTCATACTTCTCAACAAACAATCATAATTTTCGTTCACAATTAAACCATCCTCTTCCATTAGCTCATTTCTTAAATTAAAAAAAAAAATTATAACTAACTGACTTCTGCTGCTAGATCACTGCCAGCGCTGCTGTGCTAACCGGGTTGGGAGTCGGCAGTTGAAGTCGGCAAGGAGAAGTCTAGTCGGCGCTGATAGGGATCACTCCAGTCGGCAGCGGAGCTCTTGGTAGTCGACGGCAGCAAGCAGGTTGGTCGGCGGCACAAGCAGCTCCGTCTGGTTCGGTCAGTGCAAGGAAGCACAAGTCGCTATGGTTCGATCGGTCCCGCTAGATCAGGTGCCGTTCAGTTGCAGATGCTGGAAGAGGAAGCTGGAAGAAGAAAGAAATTTGCCTTTCCGCAGCTGTTGTGCATGGGAGAAGAAAAAAAAAACCCTTCTGCCTTGGTTGTGTGTATATAAAATTAGCAGCAGAGAAGGTGTGTAGTTCATGTTTGAATTGAGGATTTTTTAGACATTTTAGGGTTGTGCCTTAATCAAATTGGGATGTGTTTTTATAAAAGAATGTGTTTATATCACTTAAAGTTGTGCAAACATCCCCTCCCAATAAGGAATTGCAGAGTTTGGTTTTTAAATGAAAAATTTTTATTTTCATTTACTAGAAATTGGCCTAAAAAAAAGGTCATAATATTTGTAGCCATTAATGTATATCTGGAAATGTAAGAAGTACCCCTTAAAAGTGTGTAGCTCAACATGAGAAAAATTTGTTTTAGAGATGACTTAATCATTCTTTATTTGGGTCATTAGTAGTATCTGCCCCATATACTAGGAAATGATTATGTATCTTGTACATTTCAAGTGTTGCAAAGTAATCCCTCTAATGCACAGATGTTGGCTCCCAGTAATATTAGGAATTTGTGTTTGGTATTTCTTGTTTTCTCTCTAATGAAAATAAAGCTCTTTCATTGTCACAAGGACCAATCACAAGATCAAGGGCATTAAAGATGAGAAAAACATTCATTGCCTTCATGTAAAGAAATGAGGGATTATTTGATTCGGAAATCATCTTTGAAAGGATTTAATTTGATGAAAATCAAGATGAATTGAAGATATGGAATATAACAACAATGAAGGGGATTGAAAGCTTCAATTCAAGTCAAGAAATCATCCAATATGTTGAGGAATCAAAACTACATGAAAGGATGATAAAATGAGGTCAAAATGTTGGAAGAAGCCAAGATAGGAGAGGACCATTCGGCGCCAACCACAATGCATCTGGCATCATATGATTATTGTGTCAATTCCAAAAACCACCTGATGCTAAGTCCGGTCTTGAGCCTGCTGTCACACAGGAAAAAATAATAGCCATCTGGGCTGGATAGTAGGTGCCTGGTGCAGGATACTGTTGTCGCAGTCACAATTAAGTTTTGTTTTGTTTAGTTTTTAATTGTCTTTACTTATAATTTATAGGGTGTTTTAAGTCTTTAACATCCTAAAACGATGTAATTAGGTTTAAAATGTTTTCCTACTATAAGTACTTCTTATTTTGTATTCAAGCTCAACAATTCCAATTTGAAATCAAATTACAACTTCTCTTTGCACTATGAGAAATTAGGCTATATACGATAGCATTTTTAGGGCTTCAATAAGGTCATTGCAAATGATAATTTTATATTGCAGGCCGTAGTACATATGATCGTCGCACATATTCTTGATTTTATAGGATGAGTCGTAGTATATTGAAAGTATATGTGACGATCTGTATAGAAAAATAAGTTTTATATAATGATTTGTAAGTCATCATATATAAATAAAGGTATATACAACGGTCTATAATAAAATAAAGTTTTTTTTGAATATTTTGGCTTATAAGGTCACCGTTGTATATGTGTTTGATTATATAATGCTACTCTAGAGCCGTCGTATATGTGGGGTTTTTTATGTAAATATATATAAGAATAAAAACAAAATAATAAAGAAATAAGTTAGTGTAGTGGTTTAGCATCCTCGGATGCAATGTACTAGCTAGAGGTTTGAATCCCTATCCTAACTAAATTTTAAAATCATTTTTCACTTTCCCTCTACTTCAATTTTGATTTTTCACTTTCCCTTATGTATATCATATTCTATTATAACAAATATAATATTTTAAATAAAATAATATTTTTTTCTCTTAATTTTTCAAAATCATGGTTTTTTGTTTGATTTTTTATTAAATAATTAAAAAAACTATTTAAAATCACTTCCATTTTTTTTCTCACTTTCCCTACATAATAATATATATATTATATTCTTCTTTATATCTAAAAGGTCATAGGTTCATTTTTTTCTCTTTTAATCATCTTGCCAAATATTTATATATTAATATTTTACAATAAAAGTTATATTTTCACCTAATGTTGTAATCGTCTTCCTTTCATTTTTTTTGTTTATCTTTTCATTTTTCTTCCATTTCTATTTTGTAATTCCTTCACTTTAATTTCCCTCCATGTAATATATATATATATATATGTACAATATTTCTCCTTTTATTTATATATATGTAATGTAATATTTTTGGACTAATAAATATATAACTTTCTTTAGAATCATTTTTGGGTTTTTTGTAATCTTTTTAAAACTGGACTGGAGATAAATTTGATTGGTAAAGGGGTTATAGTCAAACGGATTTGTATTTTTTTATTTATTTCAAAATAAATAATATATTATATATAAGTTTTAGAGAATTTGAATATATTTATAAGAATATGAATATATCAATGAAATTTTTGTTAATACAAGCCTTGACAACTTTTCTTCCAACTTGTTAGCAGGTGTTCGAATCCAAACTTCTCCAAATACAAATTCTTTCAATTATATACTTTTTTCTAAAAAAAATTTTAAATGAATTTCCCTCCACTTCTTTTTTTTGTTTTTTTTGTTTCACTTCCACAATTTTGATTTTTATAAATACTTAAAAAAAGATTTAAAAAAACTATTTTGCATGACTTCCCTTAAACTTCCTATTTTTTTTTCACTTTCAATATTTTAAATCACATAATATCTTTCTAATCTTATTTGACAATAACTATTTTGCTTAAGTGGTTGTTCTTTCTTATTTATATCTAAGTAATATTGTTTAAGTGATAAAACAGTCTTGTTTATATCAAGAGGTCATAGGTTCAAGTTTTTTCCTTTAATTGTTTTGTCATGCATTTATATATCAATACTTTAAAATAAAATTTGTATTCTTCACATAATTATAATTATCAATGTTATAAAATTAAAACTTTTCTACTGTCTTACTTACAAGTATATGCATTTAAATATATTTGTTTAATTATAATGTTAGAAAGACTTTTAGAATATCTATATTTTTATTATTTAAGCTGAATGAATTAATGTTAAGAGTAAGATTTGAATCTTTTTACTTTTCACTTAAATTTTAACTTTTGAACCAACTCAAAGCAACCTTTGACTTTAAAATGAAAATTAAGAATTTAATTGTAGTAATATTCTCTTTTTTAATATAATACTATTTGTCTTATAATTAAAATAAATTATATAAGTTTTAATATATATTTATATGTATGTACAATATTCTCTTTTTAGTTATATTATGTTTAGCTTTTTATTTTTCTTCCATTTCTATTTTGTAATTTCTTCACTTTTTAAATAAGTAATATATATACGTAGAATATTCTCTCTCTCTCTCTCTCTATCTATCTATCTATATATATATTTATTTATTTAAATATATAAGTACAATATTTAACCAAGCCCAATCCGATCTTAACGTCTCTGCCTATCTAGTTCAATGTTTGGTCTGATTTTAAAGACATTGACATAACCACTAAACTAAATTAATATTTGATACTATATTTTTATTTTCTTATATTTTTATGTTTTTTAAAATTTAATAATTCATCTATCTTAATCATCCCAAATTTAAAAACTTGAACATCTAAATTAAACTACACTTCATTAAAACAAAGGAAATGATATTGCAACGTTACATATGAATTAAGTCAAACCTTAATTTTTTTTAAATTTGTGCTAGTTAAAATGAGACATTCAATTTCGGGAATAAAGCATACTAATAAGAAGATGACAATCATGACATAGCACTAGAGATTATGATATCTATAAGTTATTGTTACTGTTAAGTGATATAATTAAAAAAATAAAAATAAAGGTTGGAAGCGAGAAAATAAAATCCACCACCAACTTGAAATTTTTTCAAAATTTTGAAGTTTTCTCCCTTTTTTTTTTTTTTTTTTGCTAAACCCGACCAACCCTAATTTCCTAATTCCATTCTAAATGTCACTGCCTCCCTCTCTTCAACCCACTTCTTTCTTCTCACTGAGACTCTCCTTTCCCCCTGCCCCAAACACTTCACTTCTCTTCACTGCCCCCTTTCCCTAGTTTTTCCAATGTTTTCTTAAAGCACAAACCCAAATTTTCAAGATGGGTTTCTTTGTCTTAGTCTTCATTTGCTCTAGCCAAGTCATCTAGGGTTCAATTGGAAGGATTTCAAATGACTTTAGGAGCAATAGAGGAATTTCGTCAGTAATTGGTGTCGTCGATGCAATAAGTAAGGTAATGATCCTGTACTCCTACCTTGAAGCATCTGATACCACATTTCTTTTCCCAGTAACTCGAAGCAGCCGTGGGAGTTGGTAGTGCAACTAGTAGAGCCTGATAGTTTCAACCATAACCAGGGAAAAGAGGAGCAGAGCAACAACGACGATCTTCATTTCAACAAGAAAAACTGACCTATTTGGAAATTTGTAGAAGTAGAACTTATGGAGGCGGTAATTGGTTTCTCATTCGGAAATGCCTTTATATTTTTTTATTTTTGTTTCAATTTCTTAGATGAAATGGTCCATCGTGACTGACATGGACATTAACATGCTTCTTGTTACTTTAATTTTTTTAATGGTGGATTCTATAGTGAGATGATGGTGCTATGTACAGGTCATGGTGCTTTAATTTTTTAAGTGATGTACTTTTAAATGGCTTTGCAACACAGACCAAATTAAGTTTAATACAATATATGATTTAAATCTGTCCATGTGGACTCAATAATTTTTATTAAAATAATATTTACAGTATTATAAAATTCAAATTAAAAAATTTTAGTGGAACTTATAATTTTGTAAAAAATAATTTGTATATTATTACCACTGAATTTGGACAAAATCAGAATATTTAGATGAATATGGAAATGCTAATTTTCTCAAATTCTAAAAAAAAAAAACTCTACACGTGAATACTTTGTTTCAAGATTTTCATCCTACTATCTAAAAGCATACAAATTTCCATTTCTTCTGAAAATTTGTGTAAATAAGTTCCCTTTTCTCTGAAAGGGCAACATGTGTTCCTCCAACCAGACTTATTTGTTCATCCATACAAACCATGAATCTTTAAAGCACCTCAAGGGCCAACAAAAGCTGAGCAAGAGACATGATAAATGGATGGAATTTATAGAGATGTTTATCTACTCTATCAAATACAGGCAAGGCAAAGAAAATCTGGTATCGGATGCACTCTCTAGAATTTACACTTTGCTTTCAACTCTTGAAGCTAAATTGCTTGGTTCTGAGTTTGTTAAACAGTTGTATATGGATGATGATGGCTTTAAGAAATGGTTTGTTGCTTGTGAGAAGAATCCTTGTGAGAATTTCTATGTGCATGATGTATACTTGTTTAGAGAGGATAAGTAACGTATTCCTAAATGTTCTTTGAGAAAATTGCTTGCTGTTAAGAGTCATAGTGAGGGACTTATGCGACATCTAGAATAACAAAAACTTTGGCTGTTTTGAAAGAACATTTTTACAGGCCACAAATGAAAAAAGGATGTGGTTAGAGTTTGTGAAACATGCATTGTGTGTAAGAAGGCTAAATCAACTCTTAAACCACATGGTTTTTACATGACTTTACCTATTAATAGAGCTCCATGGGAAGATGTTTCAACTGATTTTGTTCTTGGATTGCCAAAAACTATTAGGGGTAAAGATTCCATTCTTGTGTTAGTTGATAGATGTTTCAAAAATGGCACATTTCATTGCATGCTCAAAAATTGATGATGCATCTCATGTTACAAATTTGTTTTTCAAAGAGGTGGTAAGACTTCATGGCATTCCAAAAACCAATGTGAGTGATAGAGATACTAAGTTTTTAAGTCTCTTTTGAAGGAGGAAATCTAGGAACTAAATTGCCATGTTAAGAGCCATAATACCAAGGAATTTGAAATCATGGGAATATTGTCTACCATTTGTTGAATTTGCATATAATAGATGTGTATACTCTTCCACACATTTCTCCCCTTTTGAATTGGTATATGGATTTAATCCTTTGACTCATCTTGATCTAACTCCTTTGCCTTTAAGGGAAATTCATAGTTTAGATGGTGCTAAGAAAGTTGATTTGGTTAAGCAGCTACATGCAAAAGCAGGGGATAATATCCAATTGGAAAACCAGAGAAATGCACAACAACATAAAAAAGGAAGTAGGAAAGTGGAATTTGAAGTTGGAGATTTGGTGTGGATACATTTGAAAAAGGAACGCTTTCCACATGCTCGGAAGCAAAGCTAGAACCAAGGGGAGATGGTCTGTTTCAAGTAATTGAGAAGATAAATGACAATGCATACAAAGTGGACTTGCAAGGTAAGTATAATGTTAATCCTAGTTTCAATGTAAGTGATTTATCTAATTGTGATGTAGATGAAGTTGATTCGAGGACGAATCCTCTTAAGCAACGGGAGATGATGGAAACCTAGCTCCTTCATTGCCACAAGGACCAATCACAAGATCAAGTTCATCAAAGATGATAAAATCATTCATTGCATTCATGCAAATAAATGAGGGATTACTTGATTTCGAAGCCATCTTTGAAAGGACTAAGTTGACAAAAATCAAGATGAATTGAAGATATGGAATATGTCAACAATGAAGGGGATTGAAAGCTTCAATTCAAGCCAAGAAATCATCCAAGATGTTGAGGAATCAAAACTACATGAAAGGGTGGTAAAAGGGGTAAAAAAGTTAAAAGAAGCTAAGATGGGAGAGCACCATCTGACGCCAACCACAATGCATCCGACAACGGATGATTGTTGTGCCAAAAGGGTGTGAATTCCAGAAACCACCCCGCACTGTGTCTTATCTTGAGCCTACCGGACAGGAAGAAATTGGAGCCATCTGGCACCGGAGTAAGTGCCTAGCGCCGAACACTGTTGTCCCAGCCACGATTAAGTTGCTTTTTGTTTGGTTTTTACTTATCTTTACTTATATTTTAAGTTTCTAACATCCTAAAACGATGTAATAATGGTTGGAATGTTTCCCGACTATAAGTACTACTTATTTTATATTCAAACTCAACAATTCCAATTTGAAATCAAATTACAACTTTTCTTTGAGAGATTTTCTGATCATCTAGATCAAAACTTGTGAGATCTTAGGATACTCTTTTAGGGTTTGTGAGTGGTTATAGTTGGGCTATCAATTACCTTGGTTGAGGTATTGATGTGTCTTTACAAATAAAGAGAACGGTTGATGAATAACAAGCATCATAGGTCATTCTAATTAACCAAACCCAAACCTTAATTGAATCTTGTGATTTAAGTGTGAGATTTGATCTTGATTGTATTCTAACATCAATTCAGTTTCGAAAATCACATCACTCTCAAGCATGCTTTGAACACCTTTCGGTGGAAATCGGCAATAAGACACTGCCTTTTTTGATGCCTTTGGGCTGCCAATCATCGAGAACATAATTCCTTCCAAATTGGGGGCCTTCTTCACCCAGGTATCGGTTGTGTCTGGGATGAGGGGTGGTGTGTATTGAGATAGATCCAGAATCCATAAGGAAAATAGATCTAAAACCCGATTTTAAAAAAAATTTACACACAAAAAAGAAATGATACCTTTAGATTGTAGATTGTAGATCGGTCTTCACTTCCTTTGTATTCGAATAGCAATCTACAAAGCTTAAGATCTTCCAATCTATTCCCTAAGATCAAAGTTTTGGGTGAACAAAACTAAGAATAGAGAAGAAGAAGTGTTGTCTCTTGAGAGAGGAGGATAGGGTTTCTTAGACCAAATGGTAGAATAACCATAATTGTTAGTCATAATAGGATATATATATATAGACATGCTATAATAACCTAATTAGGGTATTGGCTACTATGGGTCAAGATTAATCCATTGTAAGAAACCCATTTATTTATTTTTAGTACAAGACAAAATATAATTAATCTTATGAACCAAAGTCCAAATTAATTATAAGACCAATAAAAGTAAATACTCCAAAATTATTTTATTTAGGCCCACCTATAATTAATCTTATGGACTTAAGTCCAAATTAATTATAAGACCAATAAAAGTAAATACTCCAATTTTATTCAAACTTAAATAATTAATTCCTAGAATTATATCATCCTTAATTAATTATAGCTACTTAGAACAAAATTAACTCTTCTTCAATTCCTATTTTAGAATGATACAAAAATCATTCATAAACAATAAGGCTAGCTTAGAGACCTTAAGACACAATGTTCTTGGCTCCATAAAATGATCAAAATACCCTTGTCCATAATAACAATATACTTAGTCATTTTAAACATCTTCTATTATCACCATAAGAAGATGATGTACTCCAAGAAACATTGTTGTAGTAACAGAAAGTTTGTTGACATAAATCTCAACATTTCGTGTTTGACCTACAAGTGTATTGACACATTTGCCCTTCTATGTAACACCCACCATTGAACCTAAGTCTGATGTACTATCACCTTACTCAATAGCATCTACTATCCTTCAGTATCTTGTTCAATTTGTTAAGTTCACATGAATATTCACTGAAAGAATATTCAGTACTATATTGAATAGTACTACCAAGGCCTTGGGTTCATTGAACTAACTTGAACAATCCACAAGGGGGCGATTAATCCATCTCATAAATGAGATGGCATAGATACCCTCTTGTATATGTCTGTCTTAACTAACTAAATCAATATACCTAGCATAAAAGGCTATTGGTCTCATATACAAGAAACCTCACCCATGTCATGTTAAGGCACAAAGACCTAATTTTGCCAGACTACCAATCTATACTCATGTCATAGGGACGTGTCCACGCAGTAGCAATAGTGGCACTAGCTCTCGTTTCTTTGATAGTACATTTAGATAACAATCACTATGTGGCCCGATTCTACACATACAAAATATGCTAACATAAATAGTCCGGAAATACTACCTAATGAATAAAGGTAATTCACCCTACTTAAAGGAGACTAGTGTGTTATGACCTTTATTTAACGGAATGCCCAATTCCATTAATTGGCCAAGAACAATTCCTTATGATTTAAACTTCCAGTGATCCATACCTTACTCAGTTGAACGTCCCAACACATAGATCACCTATTTAAATCAAATTGGAACTTATTGTATGAAATAAAAATATGTATTAAAATAATTCAAACAACATCTCAATTAAATTAATAATTACAAAAAATTTTTAGTCCTTTTGGGCATAAATCCCAATATGGTATTGGTAGCTTTAAGAGCTTGGAGACATGAGAGGGTATTAGAGATCCCACCGGGACCATGTTCAATGTTCCTTGTGGTTTTTAGGTGCTTTGTAGAGCTTTGTTTCTAAGTGCTCTGCTGTTGAGATTGTGCTGTTGATGACTTGTGGAGTAGATCCTATTAAATTATGTTTTATCAGACAAATAATGGTTAGAGAAAATGTGGAATTACCTTTTCAATCAAGTGATCATCTTCTTTTGATAATTAACTGGCAACTATGACATTGAACAAAGGCAGTCAACATTTTCTATTGTGATAATTTTCCTCATTCTTTGTTCTTTGTTATAATGTTTTGTGGACTGATGGAATGTGATATTGTGATCAAAGTGACTATTTATGACTTGGTTGAAGTTTGAGCTAATGATTGGGAAATTCTGCGTTAGAAATTCTTCTCATCTTCATGATGGATTGACTTCTAATGTGAATTTTAATCATCAAAATGCAACATATTTCCTTTTGTCTTCCTTCCTTTCTTTTTTTTTTTTTTTTTTGAGATTTTCTTTATAAAAAAATGATCAAGGTTTAGCATGAAGAAAGTTTTTGATTTGACTTTAGCTAAAAAGATAGGGTACCACCATGACTAATCTTCCATTTTTCTAATTTTGAGTTATTTTCCTCTTCTTCTTCTATAGATAAAACTTGATTTTTTTTTCATATATTTGAATGCAAAATGCCTCTTTTCACCTTCAAGGAGTAAATTAATGACAATTGAAGGTATAGATCCATTAGTCTCCGTGGAAATATCAACTAGAAAATCTTGCTAACAAGCAGGTCGAGTGGTGGAAGAATTGAAGGGTGAAGTTCTCTCAAGATAATCTAGTTGTGACAAAATGTTTTTAGCCTTTGTATTTGCTACATATTTTCCTTCTATTTTTGTTCTTCTCAAACCTTGCACATGTTGATTCTTTTAGCAGGTGTTACTTTTCACCTTCATTTTTTGTTGTTAGCTTGTTGGGTGTTCTAACAAACATGCAAGTCCAATGCTCTTCTCATATCTGTTGCATAATTTGATTTTCATGTTCTTTGCATTTCAGTTGGTTAATGGAAGACATCTGTTTTCTTATATCACGTGGTCATTCTAAATTTAGTTATTTTCATATTTGATGGAGAAGGGACAAACCCTGAAGGCATCATATGTCCATTCTATAATGCTATGAGTGGAACTGAGTTTGCTACTGAGATGACACAGATTTTCTATTGATAAGAACAACTTTAGCATTGATAGTTCTCACCAAATTGACTTTGATGATTGGCACTATCTTGTACTAACCCAGTAGCATTAGACTATGTTAATTTTATTTACAGTCTCTTGGCATTGTGAATATTTCTTTATCATGTTGATGGCTTCTTTATTTCAATGATTTGAAACAGTCACTTTTTTTCGTAGTAGGAAACTGATTCATAGCTTTTCCTTTTTAGGCGAGATTACATGTATTGACTATATGCTGTTGAGAAGTTCAAGTGTTTGCTTGTAACAAATGATGAAGTTATGGATCACATATTTTAACTTCTAGGTAGCAATTTTTTTCCTTGTTGGAAAGAGAGACATTAGGTATGCACTCTCTACTTGACCTTCTATGCCATCAACACTTGCCATGTTTATTACTCATACCCTTTCTCCAAAGGGAAAAAAAAGATTTTTTTCTAAAACTACATTTGGAGTAGGTGATGGTCCTTTTGGAATTGATGGTATTTGTATTTGATTTTTGACTATTGGAGTTCAATCTGGTTAAAAGATTTCATTTTGTTGGGACTAAAGCTTCTTTGACATGCAACAAATTATGTGATTTTGTTGTTACTTTTAAGTTTAGTTAATGAGCTGAGATAAATGACAATTATTTTCTTCTCCTGGTTTTCAAGCAGGCGTGCACAAAATTACAATTAAAAGGAGAAGTTGGCACACAATTACTGAGAAGAGAGATATTGTACCCAATAAGAGGGCATATATTCTTCTTCACTAGCAAATAAGCTCCAACTACATTTTTGTTATAGTTCAATTAATTGGGAAACAATCATTTGTCATATTTTAGTAATATTCTATTCAATGAATACAGAAATAGTTTGATGTAAGAGAATTTAATACACTTTTGTTATTTTGGATATTAAAATAAATGTTTTTTCAAAAACTTTTTAATAATTTATAGCATGAAAAATATTATATTTGTCTAAAAACTTGACTTTTTTTAAAATGAAAAGTTTTATTGAAAATTGTTGAGGATAAAATTTTCAAGGATGACCATTTTTTAGAAAGGTTTCCTAGATAATTTTTCAAGGAAATGATATTTTGTTGAATTTTTTTTTACAAAATGGATTTTTTGTTGAAAGTTTTAAATATAATATTAGCATTTAATTTTCTAGAAAATTTCCTGAAAAACTCATTGAAATTTTTTCAATGGATGACAAATTGTTGAGAATAAGATTATCTACGAGCTCAAAACAACAACAATTCATTTTGTAAAAAAAATTTCCCGTTGACATTTCTTGTAGTGTATTACTTGGCAAATAAAAGAAAAAAATATTATATGATTTAAAATATTATATTAGATGTAAGAGAATATTATATATATTATGGATTGAAAGTGAAAAAACAAAATTGGAAGTGGAGAGAAAGTGATTTAAAATACTTTTCTAAAAAAAAAGTATTTAATTAAAAAAATCAGACAAAAATAGTTTTGAAAAATTGTGGTTTGAACCCACACCTACACAATATTTCCCCAAGCATGCTACCATTGCACCAACTTATAATTTTGTTAAAATGATATTATTCTTAAAAATATATTAATGTAAAACACATATACAATGGCTTCAGGGCCGTCATATATAATAAAACACATATGACGGAGGCCGTCATATAAATTCCATTTTTCCCTACAGACTGTCACATATACTATACAACATACGACGCTCGTCATATAAAATCAAGAGTAGGCCATCATGTATCCTGTTATATAAGACGGCATGTCGTATAAAACCACCATTTGTGAAGGCCTTGTGAATGTACCTTCTTTCTACTATTTTTGAAGACATACTTTCTTCCTTGGCTATCAAGTGTAGCTCCTCTTTGAACTACCCATGGATTTGAGAACAACTAATGCCCTTCCTTCATGGGTACCACATCAAACAATACTTCATCCTCATAATCCCCAATAGATAATGGAATCACAATTTGCTTTTCAACCATAGACCCCTTATTCTCATTTATCCCTTGGAATTTGTAAATATTTGGATGGTTTGTGCTTTTAAGTCCCAACCTATCAACCATATATTGACTAGCCATATTTCTACTTCTTTCACTTTTGATCACCATGTAACATAGATGCTTATAAACCATACAATTCACAAGAAATGGATCTCCTCTTTGGTTATCCTTTTCATCAAATGCCAAATATTCATCAACTTCTTTCAGTTCAATATGAGTTTTGTGTACTTGATCCTTCTCAACTCTCTCTTGAGGTGGAATATCATGAATTTTTTTCATTAACATCACTACTTTGTGGCTCTTCGACCACCTTTTCTTCACTCGTGGTTGTATTCTCTTAATTTTTAGACACCATTTTCTTCTATGTTGGGCATTGTGATACATCATGTCTAATTTCATTACACAGAAAACACTTGTGTTGTTCTTCCCTTGACCAATCACTTTGTACTTTAGTTGATGAAGAATTACTATAACTTGTACTAGCATAAGATCTCTCACAAGAGCTCCTTCTATCGGACATTTGGCTTTCATTCTAACATTGTGATAGTCTTTCAACCCCCACATATCTTCCATGTTTCACTGGTTCCACATGTTTATCATAGTAGGAATAAGAATCTTCATCCCTTCTTTTCCTCCATAGGTCTCTTTCAGAGTCATAATAGTCTTCATCATTGTAGTCTTCATACTCATGTCTTCTCCTTAGTAGACTCCTTTCATAATGTCTCTTTTTAGCTCCCTTTGATTGATACTCTCTAGAAGAACTAAGTTGACAATTACCTCTCCTTCGTCCTTGTTGTACATGTGTTCTTGGAGGTCTAGATTGGTGCTCATCTACCACTCTTTCTTAGCTTTCAACCTTTGAACTCAGTTCCCTTCTCCAATCCATCATGGTTGTAGAGATTTCCCTTTGAACTTATTCCATTTTCTCCTAAAGTGTTTCATAGTTAGATTGAGATGATGTCCTTGACATGTTTCACCTTCAAAAGATTACAAAACAAGAAAGCTGGATTTATATATGTATCCTCACTTTTTTCTCTAGTGTATGCCACTCGATCAATCAAGCTCACCAATCTTGCCTTTTTCCCCTCATACTCTTCTTTGAAGTTCTTAATAGACTCAATAGAACAATGTCAACCACTTGGATAAGATACCAAGAATCAACACAATTCAATCAAATAGTCAACAAAGATCAACTTACAAGAACCAAAAAGTTAATCAACTTACAAGAACCAAACAATTAAGAAATTATTAATCAAAGCAAATCAAGTGATAGAATACTGAGAGAACAAAGAAATAGATGGTATGCATTACAACAAACACCTAGAGGTCAAAGAAATTTTGTGATAAAAAATCTTTGCAATGGAAATTCAACTTAACCAAGCCAATATGATCTCAATTTTGTATCAAACAATGGCAAATCCAATTCAATTTCAATAAAAAATCTTCCTCAAATATTCAAATGTTCAAATCACATAAGATCACACTTCAAATCACAATTTTTGTCACTTTTTTTAAGATTTTCTTGTGAAATTTTCTCACCCCATGTTGAATGGAATATAATTTATTAGGCTTATGCATATAGCTAGGATTCTATGGTCTGGAGTTAAGCATAATCCAACGGCTGGTGAGCAGACATTCAGCCTAAGATTACCTCGTGAACCGAGGGAATCATGCCACACTTGGGCCACACACAAAGAGTAGACGGGAAAGAACCATTACCCCTTTTGCCAGCCTAGAAGGAAGACATCTCAACATTCAAGATGGGAATCATTGATCTCATCAAAATGTGATTTTAATTTCCTTTTAAAATCCTATTAAAAGAAAACCTGTCAATTCAATTGATGCAATATTTCAATATGAATTAAAAGCGTGTGATTACTTATTGTAGTGTGTGACCCTTTAGGTTTATTTAACATTGGCAGTGGGCTTAAGCCCATAAGTCATAAGTGGCCTCTAGCAAGACATTATGACTACCTAAGTTAAATAAAATCATTGGTTAGATTTTAAGTTATTTTAAAGTCCTATACTTAGTCAATTTTGTCACACAATATCCAGATTAAGCATAAGGCATGGATTAAGTTATCCTTATATACCTTAATCATTCATTTCTTGCTCATTGATTAAACTGTCAAAACAAATTATACTAATAACTCTTTATTAGTTCATTTGAGATTGGTCATGCATTTCTCAATTTAAATCATCAAAAGCTCCAAGGATATTTCACTCGAAATGAGTGGGATTAATCTCATATTTTTTTCATTCACATTTCTCTTTAAGATTCATACTATGTCCAACTAAAGCCTATATGTCATCCGGTTAAAGGTAACGTTAGACTAGGTCAAGACATAGAATTCCTTACATAGAAATCCATGATAAAATCAGGTTGAGGGACTTAAATATGACTATAAAGATACGAGTTGCTTATGACATAATCCATATAGTAATTCTCATTATGGGTCAGGTCCAATACATAGTTCTCTAGTATGTATCTATGCTCTGATTTGAATATCCCATATCCATGATCAGTAAATGATCATCAGTCAGATTATATACTATTCTTAATTTATTATTATTCTAACAATAATAATCGAATAAGGGCTATTTAGAATAATAAATCTAATGCAAAAATGGTTTTATTATTAAGTTACATACTTAATGACCAAAAAGCAGATATTATTATTCATGGAAATAATAGATATAATAAATGATCAATCTCATAAATATACCATGTAAATGCATAAATACAAATTATGTCAATGTCCTAGTACACAAAACAATCACCGTATTCCTTCCTGATCATTAAATGTTGATTCGTATGCATCAAATGAGAATGTGTACGAAAAAACAATTTGGGGGTTGGTATGATCAAAACTGCCACCCTAGTACCTGAAAATCTAGTACCTACTCCACTTTATAGACAAGACAATACAAACTTGACATCCACTTAGGGATGTCCTCCCAATTACGGGGATGCCACTAATTCTATCTATAAATATGACAGCCCGAGAAAAGCTCGAAAGTGGGATCTTCTACTCTACGAATCATCTTCTTCTCTATCTTTTTTCCATTTTTGAGATTCGCTTTTGAGAAGGATCACTAACTCTATTGTCGAAATCTTTTCCAAGAGATATTCTCATGGTATTTCCTTTTGCAGGTAAGTCCAACTCATCTTACATCCTCCTATTTTCGCCTCAAAACAATCTTTGATATTAATTGCATCATCAGATTCAAAAAAATGATTGCTAGCCATTTCCAGAGTATTAGTCTAAAAATATATATACCCATGGACAAATCTAGGAAGAGAAAAAAAGTGAGACAAGAAATACCTGCTCCTACCTTTTGTGAAAATTCAGGGCTTCAAAGCTTACAGGGGGAGTAAATCACACCGACTAAAGTCCAGACAAAGGAGACGGCCATTCCCTCGAGCATTCCGATTAAACAAAGACTAGGGCATATTGGGGAAGGACCTTATGCCGCTAAAGGTCTCAGAAAGACCTAAACTTTAACAGGGGGCTTACTGAGGAAGGACTGCCTTCTGAAGATTCCTCCAAAATACAAAGGTAGGAAGAGGAGTTGTAGATGGCTAATTAAAAAAGTCAAATCCTGATGAAATGGGCTAAACTCTGCCAGAGAATTGTTGCAATGGGTCACACCTTGCCACCACCGGTTCCAATGCCATCACCATCTGCCCACCCATTGAGAGACAATCTCTTCAGGAGGGAAACCCAAACACAGAGTCGTGAGAATCTTGACTTTATTGCAGAAGAAAGGAAGCACATGAGCCCAACGCTAGCAGAGTTTAGAGGAACAGGACTTTGCCAAAAGCCTCTAAAAGCCAAGTAGGGGAATCTAGAAACAACACGAAGAGTACCACTACTAGAAAGTGACAGATTAAAAGGGGAAAATAAATGTGGAATGAAGGGGGAATTCCCCCCTTTAAAACAGTTTAAAGGAAATTTAAGTGGGAAATTTTTGCCTTTAAAAATGTAGTTGTAAAAAATTAAAAGGGAAACGAAGGCGGAATTCCTCCTTTAAATTAAACCGGGAACATTGCCCTTTTATTCTGCCTTTAAATTTAAAATTGGAATAAAGCAGGAACATTCTGCCTTTAAATTTAAAGGTTTCCCCTATAATCAATCTTTGAATTCCCCTTCTTTTTCACTATATCCCCCCTCTATTTTGCTAAGTAGACTGTCAAGTGGCCTTTTAAAGGGGGAACACCGCCTTCAATCCCCCTCTTTTCTTCCTTTAATATTAAAAGATCTCCCTTTAAAATAATGACTTAGCACCTTTTAGTATTACATTTGAAAAAATATATTATATAATATAATTTTATATATAAATCCTATATATAATAAAAAATAAACTACAAAAGTAACTAACAATATATAATAAAATTGTACATATATATAAAAGAAGTATAAAAATCAAAATAAAATACATTCATAAAAGATAATAAGATAAACTAAAAAAATAAACAAGCCAAAAATAAAAATAAAAATTCCAACGAAGTATTAATATTCAATAATCATCTAAAAAAATAAATATGATAAGTCCAATAACTGAAATCTCAATATCCACCATCCTGATATCCATCATCCAAATATATGGAAATGAAAAGAATGCAAAAATCAATTAAGAGATAATAATAAAACAATTAATATAACACGAATCTAATATCTATGATTTCAAATTTTATCAAAAATTAATAAAAGAACATATACTTACTTAATGATCAGATTCAGTCTTATCGTCGTCATCCTCGGTAGCTGTATTGGTATGAGGTTGTTGTTATGCTGCTGTAGGTGTAGCCAGATATGGATTATCGAGGTGTCGATGTAGTTGTATACATGAATGGAGGTGCTGCGGCAGGTGGAGTCTAATTGATCAAAGCCAACGGTTCAAATTTATTGGGAATGTTTGCTGTCATTGTCTAACCACAGATAATTCTTCCCGAATTGTTGTCAATGTTCTGGCAAGAGAATCATTCACGGGCGAAATATCTCTTCTCGAATGGCGAGATTCCTGGGTTTCGATTTCAAGTAGCCATTTTGCTCCATACATATGTCCCTTCTTGTTCTTCTTGCCAGTAACACGTATGTAGATCTCTTTCTCCAATGGTTAAACCCCACATGAATTGGAACCAAATGACTGAGATGAAATAGATTTCATTTTTTCCTACAACATAAAACAATTTAGAATGATTAATAATTATCAACATGAAAATACATTATTAAGTTAAACTATAATTTAAAATTCTTAAAGCAAATTACTCAGCATTAATATCAACATACTTGTCGCTCCCATAGTGTATGTTTGTAGCATAGAAATGCTCCAAAACAATAGGAGATTTCCCTAACTTCTTCTCCTATTTTAAAATCATAATATTAAAATGTTAAAATAATATAATATTAATATATAATATTAAATAGCATTATAATAAAAACCAACTTAAAAAATTCTTTACCTAAGACTTGCTTCAGACACTCCCTAATTATTGTGAGATGAGAGTTTTTTTTAATTTTTCTGAAGCTCAATACTCTCTCAATCCATCCCGAACATGATATGCCATCCATGTGGGCTTCTTGTTTTTTCTCTGTATGCCGACATACAACTCACAAAGACGACAACTTGCTTGGTGGCAGAAAGCTTAAACATGTGATGGTAATGTTCTAGGTCCCACGCTACCATATTTTTGTTAAATAAGAAAGCACCTAGTTAAAAAAATTTAATAAACAAATAAATAAAGAAATTTAAAACAACTTATTAATTCTAAACATACCTTCCACTCGCCAAACCACATATCCACCTCCTATGGTGGTATTGAAGAGAAATTAGAAAGTGGTTAGTTCAGAGATATCATGAAATAACCTTACTAATAAGCCTAGATCCCTTCTCGAAAGGATGAAGCCTATGATTGAAATATAATATAAAATGGTTAGTTTAAAAATATATTATATCATTAATGACATGATAAAGTTTCGGGTACTTACTCATCTTTTCCAACTAGTTCCAAATAGCGTTTGCCACAATCTAGTATTTCAACTAAATTGGCAGGAGATGTAGGGTTAGAGGAATAAATATGAACATCTCCTTGCTGAAGAGTGTCAGAAGGATCACAAATGATCATCTCCATGCAAAGGAGGGTCAGAAGAATCGAGATGAACATCTCCCTACTGAGGGTCAGAGGCTTCACAATGAATTGAAGCGAGAGGTGATGGCTCAATAGAGGCCTAAAATTGTTGGGACCTATGGAATGTAGTTTGTGGTTGTGAAGGATGGGCATACAGGAAAGGGACAAAATCAGTGGAACAGGTGGTAAATGTGAAGGTGTATATGCAGGGTAAGGTGACACAGACAACTGGAAAGTGGAAGGAATAGTACCCTGGTAATATTCCCTTGGTGAAAATTTTGAAGGATAAATTAGGTAAGCACTAGGGGCTATCATAGTGAGCAAATCATTAACTTTTTTCTTCCCCATATCCTTATAGGGTTTCCTACCATTAGAAGCCCCACTACCAGACCTAAATCCACTCCCAGTACCACTGTTACCCCTATCATTATTTCCACCCCACTAGGTGTAGGAGGATCCTGATCCATATATAAAATAGCTATAAATGTAATAAAAGTGAACAATTTGAACTTTAATAAACTAATAAGTAATTACAAAATTTAAACTTAACTAATAAGCTTAAAACTTTTATCTGCACTAATAAACTTAAACTTAACACAAAATTTAACTAATCAACCTTAAATTAATAAACTAATAATCATGTCATTTTCTAGGCACTTAGGCCGCAAATAGTTCAAATTAAAAACCACAATCCCATCCATTCGAGATTTCCAAACACCCTAAACTTACCTCTTCTTGGTTCTCCCCAATCGAGGCACACATTCATTCATATCGATAAAATAGAAATAGAAAAAAACGGTAGAGATATGAGAGAGAAAAAACCGCAAATACACTATAGTTTAACAAAAATAAACAAAATCTCAAAAATGCTATTAAAAAAAGGAAATGTATACATAGATCAATCACTTTTGTAATGATTCTTAGTCACATTCAAATCATTTACTACTTAAGGCGTACTTATGGAATATTGGTTTCCCTGATCTCTAATGGAGTCGTATTGGCATTTTTGGATTAATTAGGGTGGTCTCAAAGACTTGAAGGTTTGCAGTCTAAGAATTGAATCTCTTGAACATCTACGCAGGTAGACATCTTAGTAATGACCATATACACATATTTATTCACATTTTTCAGAATATATTATTTGTTAGTATTCTTTGTTTGAAGAAGGTCTTATCTTATCTATGATGCCAAATAGCGAACACCAATTAAGGGAGTAAAGTTTGTCAACATCATTCTAAATCATGTTTCCAAATAAAGTCTGGAAATCAATTCAATTCATCTTTTGGTCACATCTAAAGCAAAGTCAGAAGTGACATTGTTCTATTACATTAATCTTGAGATTATATGAATTATTAGCAACTAACTACTATGATTTATGCTAATCATCATTTAGCTAACGAAATTTAACCAAAAAAAAACACTGAGATAAACATATAAAACAAAATAACCCTGAGATCTAGTCCGCAATCCTAGCTTTATTGGGAAAAAAAGGAGAGAGAAGAGAGACATAATAGAGAGAAGAGATAAACAAAAAGAAAAAAAGTAGATTTTAGATACAGAAAAAAAAACATTGTAACACTACAGTTTAACAAAATGACAGAAACTCCTAGACCCCAGTGGCCCAGTTCCAACTTCATTGAACTCTAAGAGAGAGAGAGAGAGAGAGAGATACCAGCAAAGTGATCTGACAAAGAGCAGAGATAAATATATAAAAAAAATTCAGATTTCAAACACAAAAAAAAAACACAGTAACAATACAGTTTAATGAAATGACAAAAACTCCCAAACTCTAGCGACCCAGTCCCAGCTTCATTGAAAGGGGAAAAAAGAGAGAAACATACTTGTACGCAATATTGATAGTGAGACGAAGTAGAGTGATGCCTCTGGCTGAGAGTAGAGACGCGGCAGTGGAAGAAGGAGAGAGACGAGAGACCGAGCTTGTAGAGGAGCTTGTCTGTGAGAGTATGAAGAAGAAGAAAAATGAATGTAGTGGCAACAATCGAGGGTTTAAGTGAATTTGGCGAAAAAATTGTTTTGTTTCTTTTTAATTAGAATCCTATAATTTCTAATTTTTTTCAATTTGACCCATAATTGTGATAATAATGTTCTAATAGTACAGCGATTGATGTTTATATTCAATTTAAATAATTATGTTAGTCTATATATTTCATAAATTGCATAATATTCTAAACACAATAACGAATTAATAAAATATAGAAATAAAATTCTAATATTACAACAATGTTTATATTCAATTTAAATAGTTGTAATAATTAGTTTAAACAACTATATAAGCAAAGATAATTTCTTGATATATAAAAATGTCAATCAGATTGTTCATGATCTATATAATCTTCACTTTCCGAATTTGTTTCTTTTATGTGTTGAGATTCATTTGTTCATCATCCACGATAAGGCCATCATCATCTACATCTACGTTTGTGTTCATTGCATCTATCTCCTCTATTGGAAATGTTAGATCAACAATTAATAGTGATGCCACATCCGGTAGAGTGTCGTTCACGTGAGAAGGTTGATCATTCTGGCATGTAATCTCCAAATCATCAATGTATTCTATCTCTATGCAACCACTTGGCTTTGTCTTGATAACAAAGGACCAACTAGTTTTGTCATCAGTACCTTTGGGATAGGGGGCCAAATATACTTGGCTCACGTTTTGAGCAAGTATGAATGGATCATATCCGTTGTACCTAGACCTCTAGTTACCTCAATAAGGTCATATTCTTGATGATGTGATCTGGTGGTCTTGGAGTTGGATCATACCACTCACACTTAGCATAACTGATTTTTCAATTAATCCTGAATATTCAACTTCGATAATATCTTGAAGAATTCCAAACCAATCACCTTCTTTTGTGTCGTTATTTGAACATCTCACCTATACATCAAAGTTTATTGTCTTCTTTCCTTGACCTCATGATTGTGTGTGAAACTTGTAACCATTCACATAATATTGGTTCCAAGTTTAACTTTCCTTCTTTGTTCAACTTTGAATACATATGCAGCCGTAGGCTTCCACCACTTTCCATTCCCTTTATCAATTAAATTCAAATTAGGCCTTCGACAATGTTCTATCATGTCCATTTGAACATTTACATTATGCTTTATTCTGCTTGAAACATCCATGACAATGTTGAATATGTTATCGGACATGTTCTTCTCTATATGCATGACATCCAAGTTCTGATGGATCATGTTGTGCTATTAATAAGGCAATTCCCAAAAAATACATTGCCTTGTCCAATTGTGATAAGTGCCTCGACCTGGAATCCTATTAATAGGACTATTCTCAATGGTAGGTAAATTACAACCAATTTGCTATAGTTCCTCTCTACTCATCCTACGAGATGATGGGTTATGTGTCCACAATGAAATGCTACTTTATTTTTCTTGTATGAATGTCCAAGTGGAAGAAAATTTTGATGACAATCAAACCTACAATTCTTATGTCCATGTTTCAAATAAAATGAGTTAGTATCCTGCATACAAAAGAGGCATGATAACCTACTCATCCAACCAGATAGGGATGGCAATGCGGTAGGAAGGGGCATGTTTTTTAAAACCCAAACCTATCCTGCCTTTTCTGGAACCTACCCTACCCTATGACCTATCTCTTAGTCCAAACCTTGACTTGTCCTGCCCCGTCATACTGTGACATGGCTGGGTTAATTTGACCAATTTTTGGTCAACCCCAACTCGAGTTTCAGATCGTAAATGTAGATTAATATACAAAAAAATTCTAATAATTTAGAGATATTGAATACAATAAATTCATAAAAATAAAAAAAAAACTAAAATCAAAGTATAATTATAAAACATGAAATTCATACTTAAATAATATTACAACCCAAATACATTAAGAGACATATCCAATTAATCAAAATATATCAGAGGCATACTTAAATAAAATAAGAATCCAAATCCAAAATAGTTTAAATTCAATTCATCAATATAGGAAAAATGTAATTAAACAACATATTTGAATTTGATCCCTTATCCTCAATCCTTTTTCCAAGGCTTCTTCAGTTAAATATCATCCTATCAATTTTCCTGCATTAACACAATATTTAAAATATAAAAATCACATTTAATATGAAGAATAGAAAATAAAATAATTCAATATCAGGTACCGTTACTCATCATTATTCTCTTCACCTGAATCGTAAAAGATTATACTATATGAATGATTGCACAATACTGATTGATCTTGCATTTGCGAAAAAGAAACATAGTCAGTAATAAAAATTAATATAAAATTATAGACATAATAATAAACTACTACCTTTATTTGAATCAGATAATAACAAGCTTTGTGTACACATTAATGCCTCTGTAGTTCTTGCGAGTCTCAATGTTGAAGTTTCTCAAATCTAGGCATAAACTAAAGAACGTCTCAATGCGGAATCGAATTCCCACGAATTCATCAACGATTATGGAATAACCCAAACCAATCTACAAGTTTAAAAAACCTTCCTACACCCCAAACCAAGTAAGAGTAAGCCTCTTAAGAAAGTCTCTCAAGAGCCCTAAGAAGTTCTATGTGAAACTCTCACAAAAGATCAATTTTGATCTTGAAGGAATTTACTCTCATAAGAGAAAATAATATCTTGTATTGAATAATGAACTGTAAAAGTTACAAAGAAATGATGTATTTATAGTCCAAGACTTGTTCTAAATATTACCAAGTCTTAGTAGGACTTTTATTAAAGTTGTAGTAACTAACTAAAACAATTAAACCCTATCTAAGTCATAATAGGACTCTTATTAACTTTAAAGTAACTAACTAAAACAATTAAATCTAAACAAAATAGGAAAATGAAACAAAATCGGAACAAACTATCCAATTTGAGTTCTTGTCTAATTTGAATGTTCAAACATTTCAATTATTATCACATTCCATCTTTATGGAATTCTTCAATCTTTAATCTTTGTAGTAACTCTTCAAAATCAAAGAGTTCTTCTTTTAACTGATTGAATGATCCCAAAGCTTTCCTCATCTTTGAAGCTTTTGCCCTTGCAATAGGTCCATTTAATAATCTTGGAGCTTGATCTTCATCAGTGGTCTTCGAGTGAAGCCTACTATGATGACGACTAATAATTCTTCCACTTGTACTGCAAACTCTGAAGCCACTATAGAAACAGGAATAGCTAAGATGTCTTTTGTAACTCAATGCAATATCGAATATTTTAACTGATTTGACTTCTACCGAGATAAGTTATCAAAATCAAAAACTCATGGTAAGTTATCCTCTTCCACATATTGATCCTACTCCGACCTCAAAGCCTTTCTTTTTAAAGAAGCATAAAGTTCAAATTCAAGGCCACAATGCATGATAATTCAGCAACACCACCAATATTAACATCCTCTAAATAATTCCCTAAATCAGCTACCTTCATTTTTCTTTCTTCTCATATAGCTCAACCAAGTCACGACACAATATCTTAATTTTTTCTACCTCAAAATCAGCCTTGTCATGATAGATTTTACTAAAGTAGAATTCTAACAACATAATTTTATACCTCGGATAAAAAATCGGGTCCACCCCTTTGACTCCATGCACAATAGACCAATATTTGTCAAATTTTTTCTCCATATCAGTTGCCATCCACTCAATAACATCAGTACCACAAATAAGTCATTGATTTAAACCTACTCTAATCTCACAAATTTTAGGAAAATATATGTTTGAAGTAGGGTATCTTATGCTAGAAAAAAGTTCAGTTGTGGTATAAAATAATTTTAATCGATCACAGATTTCCTTTGTCATATTCCATTCATCATCACTAAGCCTAGATTTATATTTAGAATCATGTTGCTTCAAACGAAAAAACACATATTTGTAATCAAGAGCTGATTATAGAGATTAAATAAGTTGAATTCCAATTTTGCAATAAAGTGATAACTTCTTTCCAATATGAATATGAAGCTAACAAGTTGTTTCCTTAAACTTCTCCCACCTTTTCGATGTCCCAACATAATAAGAAACAATGTCTCTTATTTTCTCAATTGCACCTCCAATAATTTCCAAGCCTTCCTTTACAACTAGATCCAAGATATGGGCACAAGATAACATATGAAGCAATCTTCCATTCAGCAACAGAGAATCCATTGGAAGTTTGTCCCCAATTATGCTAATCATTGAATCATTAGTTGAACAGTTATCAACTGTGATAGTGGATAACTTTTGATCAAGATTCCAGTCCAACAAACATTTAACCATAGCATCACAAAGAACTTCACTTGTATGTGGATGTGGCACATAAATGAATCTATAAAAAATAATTATAACTCTAATTAAAGCATGACATACTAAATACATTATAATAACAAATAACTTCATATATATACCTCTTATACTAGATTATTTGACTCGTAGCTTCCAATTATTGTCAATGTAATGTGCCACGACAGCCATAAATAATTTTTTCTAAAAAGTTGATGTCCACATATCTGTTGTGATAGCCACTCGCCCTTCATTCCTTTCTAAAGTCTCCATTAAGACCTTTCTCTCCTGCTCATATATTTTTAAACAATCACTTTTGATTGTATTTCTTGATACCATCTTAAAACAAGGTTATTACAAAAGTTTTGAAACCCTTCATGATCTACCATGATCAAAGGATACTCATGTTTGATAATCAATTTATCTAGATTCTCAACAGAAAGCTCCGGATCAAAGTTGAAGGGAGAAAGTTCAAACTTCTTTTTATTTAAATTTGCTTGTAAAACTTGTTGTCCTATATCCTTGCTTTTCTTATTTTTACATCTTTCAAAGTGTTTCTTTAAATGATTAGTTCCTTTCTTTGGATCACCAAGGTAATGGTTTTTACAATATTTGCATCTTGCCCTTAACTCTCCATTAATAGTTTCTTTGATATAATGAGTCCAAACTTCTAAATAGACTCTCTATAATGTAGGACCTGATTTTTTAGCATTGGCATAATGTTCTGAAGATGGATCTAACATTATAAGTGGAACATCTTGGGAGTTTGATATGTCTATATCTGGGGATATAGTGATGGGTAAAATAGGGGAAGCAATGTTTGATGTAAGAGGAGATGAAAAAAAAGAAGAATATGGTCATGGACTTGTAGGTTGTGATCCTCTTTCATCCATGAATATACACTACACTTAAAAAAATATATTACAAACAGAACAAAAAAAAAATCAACTCAAGAACATAAGATACTTATCCTACCTTCTCTTTTAATTGTCATTGTCACTTTTTTTAATAAATATTAAGAATCAAGTAAAGCCTAATTTGTTGAATAATGTAAAGCCCAATTTGAATATTGGAGATGGGGAGATTACTTTTTTGAATAAAGCAATTAATTTGTCTTGATGTAATGCTTTAATCCTAATAATGATTATCATGATGTAAAGAAAAAGAAATATATAGAAACCACAACTTTTTAATAAAAATATTCCAAAACTTTCCTTTAAAAATAAAAAGAAAAAGAAATCAAAGAGAGTAAAAGGATGATGAATAAAAAGAATAGAACATCACACATTCATCAGTACTGCACAACACACATTTATCTGTTCAACACTTAACAGACCAAAAAATAAAAAAATCAACTAAAATAGAACAAATCCAACCCTTAGCAAATCAAAAAATCAATATTTAACTACTCAACCCTCAACAAATCAATTCAAGATATAAGCATAAATTAAAAGTAGACTTGCAGAGACAAGAGGGCAGTAGCTCAGGCAGTAGTATCTTAGACAGCAACAGCAACAGCAACAGCAACGACAACAGCAGTAGCTCAATCGGTGGCAGCAACAGTAGTAGCAGCGACTAGCTTGAGGTCTTAGAAGGTGAAAGAGCAAAGGGGAGAGAGAGAGAGAGAGAGAGAGAGAGAGAGA
>JAWZTD010020456.1:33034-49631 GCA_035221335.1 Echites panduratus
GAGAGAGAGAGAGAGAGAGAGAGAGAGAGAGATGAGAGAAATTCTTCAATGACAATAAATTTAAATGAAATCATATTTACAAATTAGTTGTAGTAGAAATTTTTACCTTGGGCTGCCACAAAATTTACATTCACGCAACATTTCATTATCACCTTAGAATATCATACATCCAAAGATACAAGCATCAATTTTTACAGATGTCAACCCAAGTCTTGATATCAACCTTTTTGCTGTTTTGTAGTCACTAGGAATGCTATTCTCAAGTATATTTAATTTCCCGACAATTTGTAACATCTGTTCAACTGAGCCTTCGACTAAATTAAATTAGCATTTAGTGCTCATAATCCTTGAAGCAAATGATAGTTGCGAATGTTCTTGACATCCATACCATATTGGTTTATTATACTGACTTAGAAGATCGTAAAAGCATTTTGCTTCCTCATTCAGCTTTTCACAAGAATTATCCATATGAATATTTTTTGCAACATTATCAAACACATCGCCATACTCTTGCCCAATGTTTTGCAGACCAGACAGAACTGTCTAGATTGGGAATCGGTCCATTGGTCGATTCGGTCCTAGTGTGTGAATCGAAGGATTCTAAAATTCTTTCACTTTTGTTCAGATCGTTTTAGACTGGTTGAACCTATCGGCTGTATATCAGACCATAAGATTTTGATTAAAAAAATTTCTAGGGTCAATTTGAACAAATTAGAAAGCATAAGAATCTAATTGAAAATTAAACAAAATCTTTTTTCATTGATTTGGTCTTCTAACTCTCAATCTCTAATCAAATCCCTAAATTCAATCATCTTCTTCTCACCCTCACCTCACGGTCCTCGCCTCACAAACGCTGTAGTGAACTCCCTTACCCTCAGTCCCTCTCCCTTGCAGTCGGCAACTTCATGGCACTCCCTCTCGCAATCACGACGACCACCATCAAGGTGAAGACTCTTCTCTACTCTACCGTGGGTTCTCTATCTTGTTGTCCTCACTCAACAGGTTTTTTTCTTCACTATGAAGTGTGAAATGTGATTAATCTTGTTTTTCTAAGTGATGGTTGATGAGTCAAGGGGAACGGGGGTCTACCACCCTCTATGAGAGGTCATGTTTTATCTTTCTTCTTTCTTCCAGTCTACCCTTTGCTTAATGCAAAATGAAAAACGAAAACCAAATTAAAGGAGATGTGCAAATTTAATATGTGCAAAATGAATTACAAATTTACAATTCCAATCACTTAATAAGTGGAGATGATTTAATATTAAAGGCTTAAAGCAAATCAATCAATTGATTAAATGGAGAAGTACCAATTAAAGAAGTATAAGGAAGTGTGTTTTGAATGATTGCAATAAATTAAGAATTGCATCATCTTTGTTAAGTCACTCTTCTTGAATGATGATGACCCAAGTGGCCCTTAATTCTATTTCTACATGTCTTAAATTAAAAGGGCTAAATTTAATTATAATTTTCCAAAAAATTAAAAGGTTTACTTTTGAAAATCAAACAAAGTTCTTTTCTTGAAGGAATTTGAACTCTCAATTACCAATGTAGCTTTAATGAAACTTTGCAGTGACTAGTAATGAAGCTGTCTCTTTGGGACCGAAGTCTTCTTTCTTAGCCTCTTCCTAACTCTCTTCTTCCTCTTCTTTTTAAACTGTGATTTTCATTCACTACACTAACTAATTCAAATGTTTGTTTCTTTGGGCCAATGATATATGGCAGTGTGTTTAAATGTTTTGTATCTTCGAAATATCTTGTTGTTGTAAGCTCTTTATCAACAAACTCTGCACTTTAACTATTGTTAATTAAGTTAGTTACTAATTTTTACAGATTATGAAGAAGAATTTTTACAGATTATGAAGAAGAATTTTTACATATTATTCAATGGGTTGGTGTTGAAAATGTTTTGTTCACATGGTAATTAACAATGGGGCAAATTATGTGGCTGCTAGAAAATTAATTAATGATGCTTATCATTCAATTAGTTGGTCTCCATGTGAAGGACATTGCTTGAATTTGTTATTAAATGATATTAGTGAGTTGAGTCATGTAAATATTCTTGCTAAGAAAGGTTCTGCAATAACGAAAGTTGTTTATAATCACAGGTTTTGGTTGAGTTGGTTGAGAAAAAGGAAGGATTGGACTGAAATTGTTCATCCAGGAACTATTATGTTTGCTACTACTTTCATTTGTCTTCACTATCTTCATAAACATGTATATGACTTGAGGAATTTGGTAACTTGTAAAGAGTTTTGTGATTCAAAACATTTTAGAGAAGAGAAAACAAAGTAAGAGGTTTCAATTGTTTCGGATATCAAGTTTTGGAATGATTGTCATGTTATTGTTAAGGTAGTGGAGGCTTTGATGAGGTTGTTGAGAATTGTTGATGATGATAAAAAAAACCATCTTTTGGCTATGTATTTGATGGCATGCATAGGGCTCGAAAGGCAATCAAAAAAACAAGAAAAAGTACGACAAAGTTTATATAGATATCATAAAAACGAGATGGGATAAACATTTGAAGAAAAGCATATTGTTGAATAATGCTTTTCAATATGATCGAGATATTTTTTGTGATAAAGCATATGTCATGGATAGTCTAATTAATGTTGTTACCAAAAAAAGCCTAGGATGGCTTTAGTAAAATACTTTAAGAAAGTCTTACTTTTAGAGATCAATTGGTTATGTTTGGTTCAGAGGGCAGCCAAAAGACATTAAAAAAATTCTCGAGAGTAATATTACGATTGGTTAAAAATTTCACAACTACTAAGTTTTATTATATTTTCAATGCTCTACTTTTTAATTCTTTTATTAATTATTTTCTCTTTTGTAGATGAATGGTGGATAATATTTGGTTATGTAGTTCCAAAATTAAGACAGTTGGCAATAAGTATTTTGGGCCAAAAAAAAGTTCATCTGGATGTGAAAGGAATTGGAGTGTGTTTGATGGATTACACACTAAAAAGAGAAATAGATTGGGACATCAAAGACTTAATGATTGTGTCTTTGTTCATTGTAATTTGAAGTTGATAAATAGGTAAATATTTACCTTTTTTTGTCATTGACTAATCTTTTAAGTTTTAATTATTTATTCCTTATTACTTTTGTGTTATGATCTTTGATTTGATGGTAGGTTGTTGGTTAAGGAGAAAACATTTGATCCAATTGATTATGAAAGTATAGGATCTACTGACTATTAGATCCTTGAGGGTGTAGAGCAAGAACCATTAAATAATTTTGAAGAAACTGAGAAAATGATATATGAGAAGATTGAGGAGCCAAGGTTACACACGGAACATACTCATGAAGATAATTAACTTCATTTCTTTGCAATAATGTTAATTAAAATAATCAATCGTCTTTATTATTTTAGTTTAAACCCGCGTATATCTATTTCACTTGTAGATGAACAAGATGATTGTTTTGAGGTGGAAGATATTGAAGATGATATTCATTTTTCAAGCATGGATCAATTACCAAATGAGCCAGAGCCATTAATGTTTGATTTTGAAGTTCAAGTTGCAAGCTCTAACAATCCAGATGGATATGATGACAGAAGTTGGCTATAAGACATTTGAAATTTTGTTAAATTTTTTAAGTAGTAAGAAGTTAAGAATTTACAATGACTTTGTCTTGTAATGGTTAGTGTGATGACATTGGAATTGGATTTGTGTATTTTTTAAGTTTATGATATTTGAAATTTGGATTTTAACTTGCAAGTTCTATGATTTCCTTTTAGAATTCTTGATTTTAATGAAAGATCAAACTTTGGAAGGTTCATGTTTCTGAATTGAATTCTTTATATGTTTATAGGTTTTCTTTTGGTTAGTTAATAAACTAATCTTACATCATTTCATATCCTTTTCATTTATTTTATGGATACATATTATTGATTTGAGAATAAATTATATTATTTGGATATATTTTGTCTTATAAAGTAAATAATAATTTATTATTAAATTAACCGGTCCAATTATGGTACGATTACAGTTGAATCACTGAACTGTGAACCAGTAACTTTTCCTGTTTGATGACCTACCTGATTCTGCAAGCATTACTATTGTCTATCCACATTATGCACTATCTCTCTATACCGCTTTAGTGGGTCATTAGAATGATTAAGATTTGTACTACTTGAAGCTCTATGACTTGCCCCGTTGTGACTTGCCCCACCTACAACGGGCTTTACCTCCCCATGCTCTATTCCATAATAATAGTTTGGCTTGAATCCTTTCTGATACAAGTGCACTCTCACTTCATCAGGTGTGAAAAGTGGAATTTTACATTCACATTGTAGAAAAGGACATCAAATTGTTCCCTCACTCAAGAATTTTTTTTTTAATTAAAAGAAGGTATTGTAGGGTCCCCACAATTTTTATTGCTTGCAATAAGATACAGTTAGGCCAAGAGGCCTCAAAAGAGTTAGGATGTACAATTGAGAAAGCTAAGATAATAACTTTATAAGTAAAAAGAAAAAGAGAGCAAAATAAATTTTCAAGAAAATACAAAAGCCATAAAAGACTTGCATTTGCCTATAAAACTTTTTTTAGTTTGAGTAATTTGAACAAATAAAAAAAAAGTTGTTAGGTCTTCTATAGAGTCCAAGCCTTGGTGAAGTGTCCGAAAAACTTCAGCAAAGAAATCAGAGTCAAAATTCAACAATGAGCAAAAAGGTGAGTTGTTCACCACTGGTGAAAAAAAATGGCCACAGGAATACACAACCAGGTGGAATTGAAGAAAGTGCCAAACTCGATCACCCTAATGTAAGATGATTAAAGTCAAGAAAATATAAGTCCAAGTTGAATGAGGCACATAGAACTCCAATTCAATCCAAAAGAGAAAAGTGGTGCACCTGTATAACAAAGGAAAGAATTCCCTGAAGCTCAAAGCAAAATTAGTAAAATATAGGTCCAATTTATACAAAAGTGACCAAAATATTATATTATTAAGAGAGATATCTTGTTGAGATTAGTTGTTACATGGGTGATTTAAATGATGCGATCCAATGCAGCAGCAATTATCTCCAACAGACCAACTTGATACAGAGGATCCTAGGGTAGTACCAAGTGCCACTGACCATCAAGTCCAAATAAAGACATAACCAAATCCAATGTATATTTGGTAACCAATGTAAAGGCCGATCAAGTCCTGAAAAGAAACAAAAACATGTTAGATTTCGATAAAAAATGTAGATGATTAAAATATACTGCTAAACAAGCAAGTCCCGGTGATAGAGCCATAAAGAGTACAAGCTGTAGTCCATTATGTAGGAAATCTAAAGTTTGGGAAGTCATGACCATCCATTTTGCATTTGGCACGAAAAGAAGTGCTGCACAAGACAAGGGTAAGAAGCCTTTGTTGTTGCAAATTACAGCTAGTTGATCAGCCGCAGAATTGCCTTCACTTTAAATATGAGTTAGAGAGTAGTTAAGGATGCCAAGCAAGGATCGGATTGTTTGGATAGTATGCACAGTCTTCTAGTGACATGATTTGGAACAAATCATGCTTATCACAGCAGTAGCATCCACTTCAATGCATATATCTATAAACCCAAACTGTAAAGAATATCGAAGGCCTTTCAGGAGTGCTATGAGTTCAGCCTCAGTGTTAGTAGCCTCCCCAATGAAATGATGAAAAGCAAAGATAATGTCTTCATGATGATTTATAATAATTCCAACCCCAGCATGAAGCCGGTTTTCTCCAATACACTAGCATTGGGCTTTAGGGGCTTATAATGGATTGGAATCTTCCAAGACTTAGCTAGATGAATATCTCCCTTCCAAAACTTTAACATGAACCTTTTACCATTAGAAATATACCATATGTGGAAGGATATCTTCCTAATGATTGAGTGTTGGTTTATAGCTATATCCCTATGCTTACAATCATTTTTGGCATTCTAAAGGAACCAACCAATGATCAAGGAAGTGAGCAACTTGCTATGCCTAGGACACGTGTGAGTAGAGGAAACCTCCCAAGCCTTGAGAATGAGTGAGATATTTTGAGTTTCCAGAAATTGAACTCTGAACATGAGGCTGAAATGTCACCAAACATATCTAGAGATATTGCTTTGCCATAGGACATGTGGGAGAGAGATTCTTCATGATTACACCACTGGAACTTAGAAGCCAAAGGAAAGAAAGAAATGGTTTGAGAAATGGATGAGTGCCAAATATAGGCAAAGGGGGCTAGGTTCTTAGACATTCTAAGCAAGGCAGTTTTAAGATAAAAAACACCATTTGTTGCAGGTTTCCAAATAGGAGTGTCATCATCAGAGAGGTCAATCTGAACATCCTAGAATAGATTAACATGTTGAGGGAGGGCTTGTAGTCGCATTGTTTAATTCCAAATATCCTTAATGAAGAACTCATACACATAGCAGTAGAGAGTCAAGGGCTATGGGAAAGAAAGGATTAGTCATCACCAACCCAACGATCTTACCAAAAAGAAATGTTTCATTAACCAAGTTTCCAAAAAATAAGATTGTCAACATTGTGCGAAATCTTTTTCATGCTTTTCCAAACAAATGAGGAATGTAAAGGAGCAAGGCAAGACTTGGTGGGATAATTGTAGCATATTTATGCAGCAAAGATCTTGCCCATAGAGATTTTTGTAAACTAAATCTCCACCAGAGTTTGTAGGAGAAAACCTGTTCGTTTTCTTGAATATCTCGCATACTGAGACCATCTTCAGAAGTAGGGAATCAAACAGATCTCCCATTAGCCCATTAAATCTTCTTAACTTCTGTAGATTAACACTAAAAAACCTAGCAAGAATGCTGTTGATCTTTTTGACTACCAAAACAGTAGGTTTAGTTATCTGAATGAAGTAGATAAGGATGGAGTTGAGGACACTTTTAATAAACGTTAACATTCCCTAGGGGGTAAGCAATCTCGACTCCCAACCACAAATCTGGCTTATGATTTTGTTGATTATAGGCTCAAACTATTGCCTTTGTAGAGAGATGCACCACGGTAAGTCATCGGGAGTTGAGTAACACTAAAATGGGATGAATTCTTATTTTGTTGCACTTGGTGAGATGAGTTATATTTACTGCATAAAAAGGAGCTCTTCAATAGGTTGATAAGCTGCCTCGAGAGATCCTGATAATGTTTCAAAAAAATGATGCAATCTCTTAGTAGTCTTTTTATCACCTTTTGAGAAAATGATACAGTCATCAGCTTATGCAAGATGGCTAATCGAGAGCAGTCCTTTAGCATCAAAGTACATGGAGGGATATTTGACAAAGAGCATATCAAGAGCTCTAGAAAGGTATTCAGTAGCCATAATGAAATGAGAGGGCGATAAAGGGGTCACCCTATCTATTGCTATGACTAGACTGAAAGAAACAGTGCAATCGACCATTTATCAAAATGGAAAACCAACAGTTATTAAATAAACTAGAGCAGAGAAGTATGAAATGTTCACTGAAGCCAAAGCCTCCAAGCATAGAAATTAGAAACTCCCAATTTAATCTATCATATGCCTTAACACTCCGGTATTAACATGACGCACAACCTCTTGGGCAAGTAGGATGTTATCTCCAATAAGTCCATATAATGTAAAACCACTTTGAGAATCAGAGATGAGATTAGAAAGAAAATAGGCTAATCTATCATTAATAAGCTTGGAAAAGATTGTATTAATGACATTACACAAGCATATGGGCCTAAAGTCTTTCCATGAAAGAGGAAAATCATTTTTAGGAATAAGAACAATGGTTGTGGTTGTGATCGCACGGGGTAGCTTAGTGCCATTGAAAAAACCAATAACATAAAAGATATCATTTTGAATAAAAGACCAGCAAGTTTGGAAAAACTTAGTTGTAAAGCCATCAGGGCTAGCTACACTATCACGATTGAGGCTCATTATGGTGTTCTTAATCTCTTCCAATGAGGGATGTGCAAAAAGGGAGGTATTGTTGTTGGGATTCATGAACACAAAACAATGGAAGATAAAAAAAATTTCACAATCTCTATCCTAGTCCATGTACATTATGTAAAACCGAATGATGAGAAGAACATACATTTTCTATTTCTGTGAACAAAAATAGCAGATTCTTCGAATCAAAGACATTGCAAAACACGAACGTCTTCTACTAGTATCTACACAGCAAGATCTACCTGGCTGAAGTCGATCTGCTAGAACGTTAAGGCTTCTAAATCAAGTATTTAGAAGTAGAAAAATGTTGATGGTAGATTTTGGAGAGAAAATAAAGATGAAGGTGGCTAGGGTTTTTTCCTTCCTATCAAATAGGTTTCAAGAGATCTTACCCAAGCTTTTCTTTCTTTTCTATTATATCTTATAGAGAAGATAAGTGGAGGCAGCTAGGGTTTCTTTGCTCCTTATCAAAGACATGCTAACCCTAGCTAGTCCTCTCCTTCTCTATTTATATTAATTTAAATCATGAAATTACGTATAATTAGAAAATCATATTATAATCGAAAATATTCAAAATAATTTCATAAATCATTGATCTCATCAAAACTTGATTTTAATGTCTTTTAAAATCCTATTAAAAGAAACTCAGCTAATTCAATATGAATTAAAAGCCCATGATTACTTGCTTTAGGTTCATTTAACATTAGCAGATGGGCCTAAGCCCAGAAGTCATAAGCGACCTCTAGCAAGGCATTATGACTATCCAAGTTAAATAAAATCATTAGTTCGATTTCAACCTATTTAAAGTCCAATATCTAGTCCTTTTGTCAAGCAATATTCAGATTAAGCATAATCCATGGATTAAGTCATCCTTATATAACTTAATCATTTGTTTCTTGATTCCTGATTAAACTGTCTAAACAAATGATACTAATAACTCCTTATTAGGTCATGCGAGACCGTCATGCATTTCTCAGTTTAAATCATCAAGAAGGTCTGACCCAAGGATATTTCACTCAAAATGAGTGGGACAAATCTCATCTTTTTTTCATTCACATATCTCTCTATGATTCATACTATGTCCAACTAAAGCATATATTGCTATCCAGTTAAAGATAGAGAATTCCTCACATAGAAATTCATGATGAAATCAGGTCGAGAGACTTAAATATGACTATAAAGATGAGAATTACTTATGACATAATCCAGGTAGTAATTCTCATTATGAGTCATGTCTAATACATCGTTCTCTAACATGTATCTATCCTCTGACTTGAATATCCCATATCCATGATCAGTAAAACATCATCATCAATCAGATTACATACTGTTCTCAATTTATTATTGTTCCAACAATAATAATCGAATAGGACTATTTAGAATAATATCTATTGCCAAAAGGGTTTTACTATTAAATCAAATACTTAATTACCAAAAAGAAGATAGTATTATTTATGAAAATAATAGATATAAAAAAATCAATCTCATAAATATAACATGTAAATGCATGAATACAAATTATGTCATTGTCTTTGTACATAATACTATCAATTGTTGTCTCCAAAGACCTTATGAGGTATTACCTCTTCTTTGAACTCATCCAAGTTAGGATCAGAACCTGTAGAAGAGAGAAGAGAGGAAAATAGTCAATCGCAAAGGTATAAATATAGATTCATTAGATGGGAGATTATCATTATGATTAATTTGGAAAATCCTATTTCAGATGCACTTCCTTTTCACCATAGCTTGATATAATTTGGTGCTTCTTCCACCAACTAATTATACTTGGCCTTTCGTTTCCAAAATTCTTCTTCCATGTTCAAGGTGAGAGTAAACAAAGCCTTACGTGTGTTCAGGTCACTAAGATTAGTGGGGGTGGGATCACTTTCAAGGATTTATTCAGCCATAGCAAGATCCATTTTGGCTTTGGATAGGTTGCTGAATATATTACCAAAAGTGTGTCTATTCCAATGTTTTAGGAATTGTTTGAGCCTTTTGAGTTTCTCGATGAGATTAAAGGTGCCATGATGAGAGGTAGAGATCATCCACCTCATCAAGAAAGGAATGGTGTTAAGTCCAAGCATTAAGGAACCTAAAATTGACAGGGATAGGGTTTGAATGAGTTCAAATTGAAGCTTAGGAAGAATCTGAATGGTAGTTTTTGGGAAGGTTTCAAGCCAAGGATGATTTATAAAGGTTCTATCCAGGATTGTGGTAACTACATTGCTTGATATATAAATGTTTCCACCCCATCCAAAACCTCTTGTCTTATTGCACTCCGACCGAAAATATTCCTCTTATACATCCATAATTGATGAACAGACATATTATTATCCATCTACAAATTAAATTACATAAAATTAATATTTAATTTACTATTGTCATATGTACAACATTCTATTAATACATCTACATATATGCAAATATAAATAAATCTACTATTGATAATTTATTATAATAGAAGTTATAAATAAATGCATGATAATTTATGTATCATGCAAATTAAATTATAAATGAATTTTTTAAACAAAACAATATTTATCTGTAAACAAATATATACTATTATATCTTAAAAAATTAAATTAGTACATCCTAATTTAAATATAAACATTCAAAGATCTCAAAATAATTCTACAAAAAACTATGATCATGCATAACAGAATTTAATTAAAAAAAAAAGATAGGTATGTAAATAAAATATGAAACTTAATTACTTGTAGCATGAAGACTTCATATTTCTACACGATAGCAAAATCACATACAACCTATCCAAATTAAATATTGTTAAGTGAAAAATGTAGAGAATTCAAATAGTTGGAAAAGAAATATGGAGAAATTTTTTTTTTAAAAAGATGGTTTTCAAGGTGATATGTATAAAAAATGACTTGAAATTTAAAGGGGATTAAAAGGGAAAATCTACCTTTAAAAAAACAATCATATAATTTTTAATGGAAGAAAATTTAAAGGAGAAATAAAGATGGGATTCGACATTTAAAGTAACAGGAAAACTTTTAAAGGTGGATTCAAAAGGGGAATTCTACCTTTAAAATTAAAGGGAAGAAATTCCCCCTTTAAAATTAAAGATGAAGTGGGAATTCCCCTTAAAGTTCCTCTATATATCTAAAGGCTTAATTCCCCCTTTAAATCCACCTTTATTCCAACTTCAAATTAAAGGCAGAAATTCCCCCTTTACAGTAATGTTGAAAATTTTTAAAGGAGAATTTAAAGGGGAATTCCGCCTTTAAAATTAAAGAGGGAATTCCCTTTTAAAATTCTGCCTTTAAAATTCCCTCTTTCAATCCACCTTCATTCCCTTCTAAATTAAAGGCAAAAATCCCCCTTTTAATTTTCCCCTTTCAACTGTACCAGTGTCAAATTCTAATAATTAAAAGGGGATTCGACGGGATTAAAGGGGTAAAAAAGGTAGAATTCCCTCCTTAATTCCCCCCTTTGAAATTTTAAAGGGTTAAACGCCCCTATAAAATTAAAGGTAAAAATTTCAGCTTTAATTTCCCCCTTTAATTTGCATTTTTCTAGTAGTGCACCACCTTGAGAAATAAAGAACTTGAGAAATTCTCTGTCTCACGATCCCAGATGACAAGGACCCTGAGAAGGGTAGATCTAACTCTCCCAAAAAAAAGACCCTTCACCAAATCACCCTTTGCTAAACGGATAAGTGATGCACCCCCAAATAATGACTTCAATCTCCCTGCACTGCCACTATACACGTGGAAGGGGAGAGCATAGGACCATCTCTACCGACATGAACATGCCATGTGTTCATAACTGATGATGAGGTAGAGAAATGCAAAGCCTTCTCCAGCACCCCAGGGGATGTGATTCCTTGGAATTGTAGTTTCTCATATCAATGGCTCAATTCTAAGAATTATATCACAAAAGTAATTCCCAAGATTTTCATCAATTAGTTCAAGTTTAGTATTAGATTGACCTTTGGAATTGATTTCCTAAACCAATCTAATGAATTTAAAAACAATACAACATCCTAAACCGAAGTGGAGAAAGTCTCAAAGTAGTTTCTCAAGAACCCTAACTTGTTCATGTAGAAACCCTAAGTTTGATCTTCACAAATCTCTCAAAGAGGAAAAGGTGTTTTTTTATTAAAAGATTGTTAATAAGCAATACAAATGAAGGAGTATTTTTAGTAGAAACTCATTCTAAACCTAATTCAGACGTTCTAGGGTGTTAAAGACATAAAACACCCTTAATTACATGAAAAAAAAACACTTAAAACTAACTAAAACAAAAGATGGTTGCTGCTGTGGAATGAATTGTCCGGCGTCAGGTAAGAAGCATCCGACACCGGATGGGCTTTCTTCTTCACTGTCTGGCTCCAGGCTAGGCACCGGACACCACTACGGGATGCCACTGGTTTTCCACCATTTGGGGTTGAATTTGTTCCAGCGTCAACTCACTTTGGTCAAATGCCAGATAGCTTTTCTCCCACCTTGTTTCATCAACATTTTAGCTCCATTTCATCCCTCCATCTTGTACTTCTGATTCCTCTTCAAACGGGATAGAATCTTAACATAAAATAGAGCCTTCCAACCCTTCCATTGAAGCTTTATTTCCCCATTTTGTTGATTCTTTGTTCTCATCAAGTTTCTTTTCATTGAGATTGCTTTGTTCTCCAAAACCACCACTTGAAATCATGAGAGAATTATTCTCTAAGCTTTCCAATATGGTTAGGACATTCCATATCTTTTATTCTCCTTGATCTTCATAAAGTTTAGCTTCCTTACAATTAGCTTCAAAGTCAAACTCCTTTTCTCTCCTTTGTATGAAGTTGTTGAAAGCTTTTCTTATCTTTGAAGATCTACTTCTTGTTATGGGACCTTGAGGCATCAATAGAGCCACGTCTCCTTCACCACTGGACAAGGCTACTACTTGGTTCACCAACCTAAAGCCAGAATCAATCAAAAGTTGGTCCTCGATAGAAAAAGAATTCCTATCCAGATTTGGAATCCTGGGATCACTGGCCAAGAACTAGGGAGATCTCTTCAATGTTAAGTAGCACCAAAGGGACAGACTGGAAACCTTCATTGAGAAATTCAAGAAGGTAAATGATGACATTGACGGAGTAATTATAGAGGCTACACTATTTCATACATAGTACTCAATCAACTTACTTGAAAATAGAGTTCCACATTAGGCTACCCAAAAATGTTCGAAATGGTAAGAAAGTTGGCAAGTCTCCAACAAGGAGGATCTCGCCATCCTACGGAAAAGAAGTTCACTTATCCTAAGAAGAACGACAAGGAAAGAACTGAACAAGGAGAACTGAGACCTTCACCCACTTGAACACTCCAAGAGCAGAATTAGTATTAGTATTAAGAGAGAGATTCACCAAAGAAAATCCCAAGCCCCTTAATCCAACACTCGAGATAAAAAGGATAAAGAGAGATATTGCACTTTTCACCGACATCACAGCCATACCATGGAGTCCTGTATCCAACTGAAAAAGGGAATAGAGAGGCTACTTAGAAGGGGGCACCTACAAGAATATAAATCTGATGCTCCAAGACCCAATGAAAAAGCCGATCAAGAAGAAGTGGAGTAGGTAATCAATGTAATCATGGAAAAAATCAATTCAATAATCAACTCCAAAAGCAGATTCATCTTTGAATAGTCATCTACTTCTCTTTGAATAGTCATCTCCTTCGTTCTTCTCGCTCCCACCATGGCAACTAGGAGTAAACCCTTGAGCAAAGATGCATCATTTGAAATGGAAGGATCGGATCCCTTTAGAGTCTAAATAATCCTCATGGACACAGAAGTAGAGATATTCTTTACAACTATTGCCTCAAAAAGATAGGAATCCCAGATGCTCATCTCACCCAATATGAAATGACCTTGAAGGGAGTCATAAACCATCTGGTACAAGTTAAAGGAACATCAAAATTAGGATACGATTGGGGGCAGACCACCACAAGAGAACTGAAATGGTAAACTTTTTGGTCTTGGATTTAAATTCATCATACAATTCTCATTGTCACATCAAATGCTTAATTTGAGATGGTGTCTTCCATCCCACTCCAGAGGATCAAACTACCTTATCGTGGGTACATCCTCACCATAGAAAGCAATCCAAGGGATGCACTCCGATATTAGATGGCCAACATGAAGATAAAGAGGGACTATAAACCCCCCAATGGCCAAAAACCCATGGCAATATGCTTCATCCGGGAGGCCTTGGGAAGTACTCCTAGAAGGGGAAAAGATGAATTGGAGGAGGTAGAGATTAACCCTCTCTATCCTGATCAAAAAATAAAGATAGGTATCTCGTTCCCTAAGGAGGAAAAAGAAGCTTTTTTGGAACTCCTCGAAGAATATATTGACACTTCTGCATGGGAGGTTAACCAAATGCCCGGTACTGATAGAGTCATGGCTAACCACCTCAACATCAACCTAACCTTCAAGCCTGTCCAGCAAAAGCCTGGGACATTTGGGCTAGAAAAAAGAGGCAATAATGGAGGAGGAAACAAAAAAACTTCTCCAAGCTAGGTTCATCCTGGAGATGAAATATCCCACATGGCTTCCCAATGTGGTCCACATCAAGAAAACAAGCTTAAAGTGGTGAATGTGTGTAGACTTCACCAATTTGAACAAAACTTGCCTGAAGGATTGCTATCTACTGCCGAGAATAGATTCCCTGGTGGACTCGAAGCTGGATACAAGATCTTCAGCTTAATAGACACCTTCTCTAGATATCACCAAATAAAGCTCAATAAGGAAGATCAAATTTATGCATCTTTCCAAGCAGGAGGGAGCATCTATAGTTTCAACTTTATGCCATTCGGGTCAAAAAATGTCTAGGCCACCTACCAAAGAATAGTGAATCTAATATTCAAACCCCAAATAGGTAGGAACTTGGAGGCATACATTGATGACATGATAATCAAAACCAAGGAATTTAGAAGTCATTTGGAAGACTTGGGAGAAATATTGGACAATCTGAAAAAAAAAATCAACATCAACCTCAATCCCTACCAAGTGTACCTTTTAGAGTCAGCAAAGTTCTTGGGCTTCATGGTCACCCAAAAAGGCATTGAAGTGAATCCTGAGAAAATCTCGACGATCATGGACATGAATAAGCCACAATGTATAAAAGACATCCAGAAATTAACGGGATGTATAGCTGCCCTGGGAAGATTTGTTTCTCGCTCAACTGAAAAATGCCTCCTATTCTTTGGATAGCTCAAAGGAGCTCGCCATGGCTTTCTCCTTGGAAAAGAATGCTCACAAGTCTTTAGCGAGTTAAAAGACTACCTGGCATAACCCACTCCTAGGACAAGTGAGATCTTGTATCCGTACATTTTGGCTTCCAACTTAGCAGTAGCCTCGGTTATACTTAAAGATGAAAATGGCAAACAATTGATAATTTATTATATAAGAAAAGCCCTTCATGAGGTTGAAATTCAATATTCGAATGTAGAAAATTAGCCTAAGCCCAGGTTATTGCATCTAGAAAGCTTAGGGCTTATTTTGATTCCCACACAATAAACGTGTACACCAACACACCACTAAGATAAGTCTTCCATAAACAAGACACATCTGGTAGGATGCTAAAATGGTCCATTTAGCTAAGCTCTTATGATATGAACTTCATCAAATGGAAGGCGATTAAAGCTGAAGCTCTCACCGACTTTATTGTCTAAACCTCATTAACTTAACAAGGGGAGTCAACTTCCCCTAAACCAAAAGAATCTTCTGAAAAAATAGAGGCAGTCCCAAGAAATTTATGGATCTTATCGGTGGATGGCTCTATAAACCAAAAAGATCGGGGAGCTGGGATAATCCTAAGCCCACCTAATGGGAAAATCAAGTTACGAAAACAGTGAAATTTCTCTTTGAATTAACCAATAACAATATATAATATGAAGCTCTGCAGGCCTGAATGAACTAGGCAACCAAGTTGGCGATCAAAAGAATCAAAGTAGAAAGTGACTCACAAATTATGGTAAATCAAGTCAGTGGGGAATTTCAAGCCAATGAAGAAATCCTAGAAAAATGTTGTGATTTGGTGAGGTAAGGAGTCAAAAATTCGAATATTTTGAACTCTCCAAAGTACCGAGGGAGGATAGCTGATTATATTTCTCCCAGAGGAATCAAGGATGGAATTGAAATTGAAGAGAAATCAACACCAAGCACTTTGCACTCCCTTAAGAACTCAGTTGATAAGATCTTACCAATCAAAGAGAGGCCCTCCGACTTGGTAAGAGAAATGGAGGATTTCTTAAAGCACAGGAGTCTGGTTGAGGAGTCAATAAAAGCTTTGGTACTCAAAAAGTGAGCGACAAGATACACTATCATAGGCGACATCCTATATTGACGCTCCTTCTCAAAACCAATTTTAAGGTGCATTCCTCCACAAATGACAACCCCACTCCTTGAACAAGTGCACGAAGGAGTATGTGGAGGACACCAGGGGGCTAGGACAATGGAAGGCAAGATCATCCATTTAGCATACTATTGGCCTTCATCGAGACAAGACGTGAAGGAGTACATTACCAAATGCTTGAAATGCCAAGAATATGGTAACATCCCAAAATTACCATCAATTAGCCAAACTCCTATAGTTCCGTCATGGCCATTTGACAAGTGGGGAATGGACCTAATGGGACCATTCCCTAAGGCAAGCGAAGAAGAAGATTTATAGTCGCTACTATCAACTACTTCTCAAAATAGATAAAGGCTA
>JAWZTD010020486.1:0-18748 GCA_035221335.1 Echites panduratus
TAGTAGATCGAGAAAAAGCCAATTAAAAGAGTGAAACACAAGAGAAAGGTGAGGATATATTTTCCAATGTTTTTGTACATTTTTTATTGTAGGTAAATCATTTTTTATTGTAGAAAAAGCTAATGGAGGCTTTTATAAAGAAGATGAATGAGATAAATAAGAGTCCAAGGCATATGAACACTTGATTATACAACATGGAAGGGAGAATGACCATAATGAAGACACCTCCACGCCCTCCTATGAGAAATCAATTACTTCAATGGTTAAAGGGTAATCAGGAAAGAGTTGAACTAAGAACGGGAATCATCCAAGAACATCAAGATGAAGATGAAGGTGTAAATGATGGAGAATTTGATGAGGATTATGAAAAAGAGAGACTAATAAGACAGAAGAGAAGGATAAGTTGACAAGAATTTGGGGAGCATCAACCTATAGTGTTATCATTTTATTTGAAAGATCATGGAAATGCATGCTTGGATTTTGAAAGGAGAGTAGAATTCAGCTTTGAGTGTCATAACTATAGAGAAGAAAATCAAGCTAGCCATTGTGGGACTTGCGGAGTATGCTACTGTATGGTGTGATCACTTAGGATAGCCAAGAATAGACAGGAAGTATCTCCAATTGAGACTTGGGAGGAGATGAAGAGCCACTTGAGAAAGAGGTTTGAGCAATTGCACCACTAAAGGGATCTCCATCACAAAATTTGAACCCTCACCTGGGGTACTAAGAGCGTGGATGCCTAGTACAAGGAGATGGAAATGGCTATCAATAGGAGCAATCTAATGGCTGAAGAAGAATATGTTACCATGGCAAGGTTTCTTCATGGGCTAAACAAGGAGATTGGGGACACTCTTGAGTTGCAACATTATGATGATTTGAAAGAGATGGTACAAAAAGCTATCAAGATAGAGAGACAAATAAAGAATACATGAGCATATTTCAATAAATTTCTCAACCATATCAGAAAAGATAGACGTCATACACCGTTGGAAAGCTGCAGAAGCATTACATAATCCAAAAGGTATCCTTCGATAAGCAAAGGTACCATAAGGACATGTAAAAGTAGTCTTTTCCTGATCCGTAGGTGCTATTGCAATTTGAAAATAACCAGACAAACCATCAAGAAAACAATAAAAAGCACGAAAAGCTAATCTTTAAAAGATTTGATCAATAAAAGGAAATGGAAAATGATCCTTATGAGTTGCAGAATTCGACTTCCTATAATCAATACAAACTCTCCAACCTGTGACAGTTTTTGTAGGAATGAGTTCATTTTTCATTAAATACCACAACCATTTATCCTTTTTAGTAACTACATGAACTTCACTTACCAATTCACTATCAGAAATTGGATAGATGATACCTGCACCTAAAAGTTTGATCACCTCTTTCTTCACCACCTCTTGCATGGTTCAGTTATGTTGTCTTTGTGGGCTTACAAGTTTTATAGTCTGCTTCCATTAAGATTTTGTGGGTACAAATCGACAGACTTACCCCTTTACTGTTAGAAATTGACCATCCAATAGCCTTTTTATATTTCCTAAGAACTCGGAGCAATTACTCTTCCTCTAAAACACTCAGAGAAGAGTTAATAATAACAGAAAGCTTTTAGAATCATCTAAAAAGACGTACCTCATTTGTGAAGGTAATTGCTTTAACTCCGACTTGGGATTTTCTCTAATCTCCTTTCCATGATCTTCTATAGCCCCTAGCTCCATGAATTGTATCTTGTCATTCTTCTCTTTCAGGATTGGAAGAAAATTCAAGTAGTTCAAGATGGTTTGAATTTCTTCATTTTCTTCATCTTCTAGATATATTCTAGAATTCACAAGACAATTGTCAAGAGAAGAAGCAGGATAAGAATCTATGAAACAATCTACTACTGTGTCATCAATAATATTAATGGCACAGCAAGAATCATTGGGAAATTTCATAGCATTGAAAACACTAAAAGTAACTTCTTCATCTCCTACTCTTAAAATCAGTTTCCTTGTATGAACATCAATTAATGTTCTTCCAGTGGCTAAAAATGGTCTTCCCAAAATCAAATTCATTCTCCTTATCTTCCTCCATATCTAAGACAATAAAATCTACTGGAAAAATAAACTGATCTACTTTAACCAAAACATCCTCTATCATTCCTCTAGGATATTTTATAGATCTGTCTACCAACTAAAGTGTAACAGTGGTAGGCTGCACAATTCTTAATCCTAACCTCTTATAAAGAGAATAAGGCATTAAATTTATACTTGCACCCAAATAACATAAATCTTATTAAAAAATAATACTACCAATAGTACAAGGAATAGTAAAACTCCCTGGATCTTTAAGCTCTGGTGGTAGCTTATTTTGAAGTATGGCACTGCATTCCTCATTTAATGAGACTATCTTGCGATCTCCAAATCTTCTCTTGTGTGTAATGATTTCCTTTAAGAACTTTGCATATTTTGGCATTTGCTCCAACATATCTACAAAAGGAATGTTAACATGTAAGCTTCTAAACATGTCAAGAAATTTAGAAAATTGCTTATGTTGTGCTTTCTTCTTAAATTTATTAGGAAAAGGACGTGGGGGGGGGGTTTGAGTAGTAGGATTTAGAGACTCCCTTTCTGGATTTCCTACTTCATCTTTTTCTTCAGATTAATCTTTCTTCTTTGGTTCCTCCAATTCTCTTCCATTCCTTAAAGTTATTGTATTTGCTTGCTCCTTTGGATTTTTCTCTATTTTACTTGGCAAGGTCCCTTGAACTTTTGGGAAAGTAAGTCATGCACTTGACCCATTTGAACTTCAATGTTCCGAATTGAAGAAACTTGATTCTGCAATAGAATTTTTGTTTTCTCAAACCTTTTGCTTGATTCTTCAACAAATCTTCTTAAAGCATCCTCCAATTTGGATTTCTTCTCTTGCATTGGAAAAGTGGGAGGATTTCTTGGTTGGGCTACATTGTTGTGGTTGTTCCATGAAAAATTAGGGTGATTCTTCCACCTAGGATTATATGTGTTAGAATATGGATTCCTTTTTATCTTGAGAAGTTGTTGACATAATTACCTTGTTCGAACTGAGCAAATGAATTCATAACTTGACAATCTAGCAAAAAATGATTCCCTCCACACAAATCCTAATATTGGGTTTATAGTATTTGAGTGCACATTTAATGATCCCAATTGCCTTTGAATTGCAACTAATTTGGCCTCAATTGTTGAAATTCCATGCATCTCGTGAATTCCTACTGCTTTCCATGGCATTTTTCTTTCTTGCTTTTGATAGTTGTTGTTTGCCATCACCTCAATAATGTTATATGCCTCTTCAGGAGTCTTGTTGTTGATTGCTCCACCACTTGTTGTATCCACCATAGCTTGCATATTAAGATATAAACCATTGTAAAATGTTTGCACTTGCAACCAAGTTGGCAATCCATGGTGAGGACACTTTCTCAAAAGATCTTTAAATCTCTCCCATGCTTCATAAAGTGACTCTTTGTTTTGCTGTTGAAAGTTCATAATATCATTTCTCATCTTTGCAGATTTTGATGATGGGAAATATTTAGCATAAATGATCGAACTAGATTATCCCTAGTGGTAATACTGCCTCTTGGTAGTGAATTCAACCATGCTTTAGCCTTATCCCTCAGAGAAATGGGAAACAATCTCAATCTTATTGCATCTTCTGAAACTCCTTGACTCTTAAATGCATCACATATTTCCAAGAGATTCATGAAAATTTGGATCCTTTTGTGCCAATCCTCCAAACTACACTATTTGTTGAACCATTTGAATTGTTGTAAGGTTTATTTGAAAAGTATTTGCATCTATCGGTGGCCTTCTTATGCTTGCACCACATCTTTCAATGGTAGGAGTTGAATAATCCCTCATAATCCTTGGAGGTTCTTCTACATTTCCCTTTTGTATAGCATTTTGTGCAGCATTCCCATCTTGAGCTGCCATAACCTTTTCTTCCTTTTCTGAATGATCTCTCAATTTCGGGATCAAAAGAATGTAACTCAGGACCCTTTGATCGAGTACCCTCCAGATTCAAAAAGAAAAATTAGTAAAAATTCAGCAAAGAAACAATACAAATAAAAATAGAAATAAAGAAAATAAAATAAAAAAGAATTTAGCAAAGAAATAATCTTTATACGATATCAATAAATAAAGACAAATAAACTCCCCCACAACGGCTCCAAAAAACTTGGTTGGAAAATTCTTGCAATTGTGCTATTTCGTTCAAGTAATATAATATAAAAATACAGATGTCGAACTCACAGGGAATTAATTTACTAAATTCATTGATTTATGTAATAAATTATTCCTAAACTAATTAATTAAATAAAGAAAGAGAATAATTGTATACTTAGGTAAAACAAAAATAACTGGAAACAAATAAACAACTAAAATGAATTCAATAAAAATTAAGGATTCAATACAAGTTAAAGCCTAGGGTTTAGATTTCACGACTAATTGATTCCTATGCACTAGTGATATTAATTCATATTCAAATCTTTCTAAAGACTCAACTTCGCTAAAATTCTGATACCTTCTTTCGAACATTCACCAGATTATTTTAAATTACTAACCCCAAATTATCTCTAATTTTGGATTTAAGTTACCAAAATTTAAAAGCAAGAAATTGAATATAGTCATGTGATCCCGTTTAGTATCTCTACTATTTAATCAATCTCGATTTTTATTATTCAACTAATTGGATAACATCTCTTGATCTCAATCTTATCCATAAATTCATTCAATTCTCTATCCAAAAGAACTGAAGCATTAAGAATAATAATAAATACTTAGACATAATCCAACTTAAAAAACGAAATCAATAACATCAATCCATAATAATCAAATCAGGGTTACATCTTTCCCCTAGAAAAATAAATTAATTCATAATGAAAAAAGGATAATCCTAATAAACATAATGAAATTCATCAAAGAGAAAAGAGACAAAAGAATAAAAACTCATATATGCCTTCGTTCTTTGCTATTGCCTCTACTGCAAAACTATTCCACCGTTCTCTGCTGCAAAACTCCTCTGCTACGCCCCCTTTCTTTCTCTCCTCTTTCTCTCTGTTTCCTCCTCGGCAATTTTTCTCTCTGCCTCCTCTTTTACGTTGTGAATTCTCCCTCTCTTTTTCTTTATTTTCTTTGTCTTTTTCTCCATTTCCTTTTCCTTCCATTTTTTTCCTTCTTTTTGACTTTTTCTCTTTCTTCTCATTTCTTCTGCCTCCACCTCTATTTTTTCTTTGTTTTTACTTTTCTTTTCTCTTTCTTCTTTTTTTTCCATTCTTCCCGTTCCTTTCCCAATTTTTCTTGTTTTTGACTTTTCTTTTCTGTTTCTTCTTCTCTTTCAAGTTTTCCAATTCCAACATATTCTTAAAATTTTTAAGCACATTTGTCTATTCTTTCAATTTTCCTGAAACAATCAAAATAAATAAATTCTAAATAAAATTTCTTGCAAATTAACAAATAAATAAGCTAAAATTATATTAAATAAATCAATTAACATTCACTTATCAATATCTTGATGGCACAAACATGCTTCAAGGTGGCAATCTCTAAAGCAGTACCGGATATTGCACCCTTAAAGTCCTTTGCAACTAGATGAGGAAAGAGATGACATAATTGAACTGGCAACCAAACTGGAAGAATTTAAGTTACATGCACCCTATCCCGAATGAAAGGTCACTATAGACAAATCTTTACTTGTTCTAGTCAAGCATGAATATCTTGATCTTCCTCCCAAGTTCCATAACGTATTTGATTGGACAACCGAAGAGGGGATTTATCCTAAGAACATTTGCAGAACATCATCTTTGTATTCCAGATCACTATATTCAAGTGGTGGAGAGAAGAAGAATCTACAATCCGGAGAAGCAAAAAAGCAATCAAGGCCGAAGTGTCCAACTTATTGGAAGCTGGCATCATCCGAAACATTCAATTCCCTTTATGGTTATCCACTCCTGTAGTGGTATCGAAACCCAATGGTTCTTGGAGATTTTGCACTGACTTCACTTCGCTGAATAGAGCCATTCCTAAGAGACCTTTCCCAATACCCAAAATTGATAAGATGGCTGATGCAACAGCTAGATTTTCATAACTTTGCTTCTTGGATGCACACAAAGGCTATCATCAGATAGAGATGGCTCTAGAAGATGAAGTAAAGATTGCCTTTGTCATGAACACACTTCTTATTCTGTTATCGAAAAATGCTATTCGACTAGAAAAGTGCGGTGTAGATTTCCAAGACATGATAAACTGTCGGCTTCTTGTAGACTGAACTCTCTTCTCTTTAGGCTCTAGGCCAAAGCATGGAGGCATATGTGGATGATTTGCTCATCATATCAACAACACAACAAGGCTTGCTTGGTGACTTGGAAGAATCTTTCAAGTCACGTTGCAATTTGACTTAAAACTTAACCCCCGAAAATGCTCTTTCAAGGTGAAAGTAGGGAAGTTCTTGGGATACATAGTTTTTCCAAAAGAGGAATTGAAGCAAATAGTTCAAAAATCAAAGCCTTAATAGAGATGCAAATACAAACATCCATCAAGGAAGTTCAAAAACTAACCGGAAGGAATGCAGCACACAACCAATTCCTATCCAAGCCTGGAGAAAAATCAGTGCCATTCTACCAGTTACTCTACAACCTATAAAACTTCCAATGGACTAATGAATGCAACCAAGCTTTCAACAAGCTTAAAGAATATTTGGGTTCACCCCAATTTTAGTTTCCTCTTCCTAAGGAGAAACCCTCTATGTATACTTATCCATTTATTCAAATGCTGTGAATTTGGTTTTGTGCACTTCATGAGGTTCTAGCATAAAACCGATTTACTACATCAACTATGTCCTCCAAGGATCACAATATTTAACTTTAGAAAAACATGCATTGGCTCTATTGATCACTTCCGGAAACTTGAAGCCATATTATCAAGCCCATTCTATCCAAGTGCTAACCTATGCTACCATCAGGTAAATAGTACACGAGCCCAATACAACTAAGTAAAAAAATAATACTTATGAAATGGGCAATAGAACAATTGGAATTTGATATCTAGTACACACTTAGGCAGGTAATAAAATGTCAGGTTTTCTAGGATTTTCATTTTGGAATGTACCATCTCTAGATCCGAACCAAACTCAAAACTAAATCCCAAAACCAATCCCCTATAGGATTGTTGGATTCTATATATAAATGGATCAGCCGAAGGAGCCAGATCCGTTTTGGTTAACCCAAAAAGTACCCGATTTCCCTATTATTTGGAGTACGACTTCCCAATAAGCAGTAATGAGTCTGATAATGAGGCTTTCTTAGTGGCACTTAAAATTGCAGAACATTTCCATGTCTAGCATGTCATAGCCCTTACCGATTCCCAGTTTTTGGCCAGACACATCAATAGGGAGTACAATGCTAGAGAGGAAAATATGGAAAAATATTTAGCCGAAACTCGGAGGCTATTCAGAAAATTCAAGTATGTCAAGGTTGAACACATTAACTTAAAAGACAACCTTGAAGTTGATTTCCTATCCAAGGCTAAACAAGGCAACCTTTTAGGTGGAGTTTGAATTAAAAAATCAAAAAGGTAGGTTGAAAGCCCTAATAGGCTTTTAATTAGCTGAAAGTTGATGATAACAAATTAGTACTAATGATACTTCAACTTTATTTTACACACTTTATTTTGATGATCCTATCTCCTTTTGATATGAAATGCTTGGCTAAATGATGATGATGAATTGTATTCATGGCATCATAGACTTGATCATGTCTAAGCATGATCTTGTTAGAGGTCTTACTAAAATTCATTTTCGAAAAGATAAAATTTCTGAGGCTTTAATTTGAACAAACAAAGATGTCTTTAAAAAAAGGGGGGTTGTTTCTTCTTCAATGCCTCTTGAACTTGTTCACATGGATTTGTTTGATCCTATGAATTTTACTAGTCTAAGTGAAAGGAAATGTGTTTATGTGAGTTGATGTTTATTCTTGTTCTACTAGGATAATTTTTTTTTCTTGCACAAAAGGATGAAACTTTTGATGGTTTTGTAACTCACTTTAAGAATATTCATTACTTGCTTGATTGCAAATTAATTTCTATTACAAGTGACAATGGTAGAGAATTTCTCAGTATAAGTTTTTCCACACTATGTGATGTTACACATATTGTTTTATCACCTAAAACCTCTCAACAACATATTTCTATGGAAATATGACATGCTGCACCATCCTTTGTCTAAAATCTTTGCCAAAATATATTTGGACCGAAGCAATTAATACCTTTTGTCATGTCATGAATCTTGTTTTACTTAGACCTTTATCAAGAAAACACCATATAAACTTCTTTTTGAATACTCTCCAAATATCTCTTAGTTCAAAAGTGCTCTAATGTAAATGTTTCATTCTTAATACCCAAGAAAAGCTTGCAAAATTGATAGCAAATCCTTTGACTTTATATTTTTGGCATATTCTTTAAACAAAAACATTTGTCATGTCTATAACAAAAGAACCTTGATTGTAGAAGAATCGATTAATGTTACTTTTGATGAATCTAACATCTATACCTTGAGAAAGGATTTTGATGATCATGAAGGTACCTGTGAAGATATCAACTTGATGGATGCCAGAAAGTGTGAATCTCCATGCCATGAAGAAGAAGAAAATATTAGAGAACCTTGCCAAGACACTTGATGAAAAGGATAAGAGAAGGAACAAATGATCATCAACCAAAATGGCCTCTCAAATGATTAGAAGTTTTTCTATTCACCATCCCAAAGAATTATGATCATCATCTCCATGTGTAAAAATGAGCAGAAATTTTATTTATTATATTGCTTTACTTTCCTATATTAAGCCAATGACTATTGATGAGGCTCTTGATGATAATTTTTAAATTAAGGTCATGCAAGAAAATTTGTTAGAAGCCAAGTTTGGCATTTGATGCTTAAACCTAGGGGCCATCCAGTAATTGGTACCAAATTTATATTTTGAAACAAATTGGACGACGATGGGACGGTAATTAGAAATAAAGCTAGATTGGTTGCCCAAGGATTCAAATCAGGAAGAGAGCATTGAGTATGATGAGATTTTTGCTTCCATTACTATATTAGAATCTACTCATATGCTATTATAGCGTTTTCATGTTTTAAAGTTTTTAAACTTTATGAATTGGATACCCAAAGTGTCTTTCTAAATGGTTTTATTGATGGAGGATTTTATGTTGAACAACCTTCCTCAAAAAGCTTCTTTCTAAATGGTTCTATTTTGTGCATGAATAATTTCCAAACCATGTCTTCTAGTTCTCAAAAAGTTTATATTGTCTTAAACAAGCTCCATGAGCTTGGTATGAACATTTGAGTGATTCAAAAAGGTTTTTTTTTTTTTTTCTGAAGATGAAATGCCAACACTACATTTTTTATTGAGTGCAAAGAACTTGGCAATATCTTACTTGTTCAAATATATGATATCATATTTGGTGATACTTGTGAGACTTTGTGCAAGGATTTTTCACATATTATGCAAGAAAAATTCTTGATGAGCATGATGAGAGAATTAAATCTCTTTCTTAGTGTTGTAAATCAAGCAAACTAGTGACACTACAAGCCGTATATACTGAACGGGCCGTCATATATATATATATATATATATATATATATGACGGCCCGTTGAGTATATACGACGTCCAAAAAAAAATTTGAAGAAGAAAAGACAGCCATATTTACTTTATACGATGGCAAATTCGACGGTACGTCGAAGGCGTCGTATAAAAACTTTATATCCGACACTGTGAATAAGAACTTTTTGCTACACGGTTGTCATATAAACTTTATTTGCTAGGTTAGGACCATCGTATGTAATGTTAGCCATCTTATATACTTAAGTTAAAGGTATCGTATGTACTCGACTTATATACGACGGTCCTTTAACCACTGTATAAAATTGGATTTACATAAGACAGCCAAAAGTTCATCATATATACTCATTTTTAATGTACATAGATTAATAATTTTTTTAAAAAAAATATAACTTTAATTAAGATTTTATACAACAATTATTGAGTCATCGTAATTGATGTAGTTACATTTTTTTAAAAAAAATTGGTTATTAGAATTTATTCAAAATGAAATTAAAATTGTATCAAAATTAAAATGTTAATCAAAACTAGCCATAAAAAATATGCTAACAATATACATAAAAAATTGTACTAATAAAAAATGCCCATACAAAGGCATATCCACATAACTCAATAAAAAAAAAATAGAATCAAAATTTATTAAAAACAAAATAAAATGCTTCAAAGCATTTCTGCTTGATCACAATAAGTCGCATTATATTTTGTCCATTGCACAATCTATTGTCCTCCTTCTATCTGTATGGTTTAAGAAAGCAAAAGCACAAACAATACACAGGTCAAGAAAAAAGAATATTATGCGAGTTCTTGTTTAAGAAGTATATAATGAGCATATGAATTAATTTAGTGATATATTTTAATATAATAAATATCTTATTCAAAAAGCAATATACTCACCTTAAGGATAGGAGAAAATACACCTGAACTTCATAAATTAAGAGATTTGAAAATAAGAAAAGATCATAAAAGCCAAAACAAGCATTAAATAACCTTGTGTCACAATATTTGCAATCTACTGCTTGTATAACCAGCAAGTGTCAAATTTTGTACTCATTGCAAATGTAAATAGACATCCATGACAACTAGGATAACAAGAAAACCTTGGCTTGATTACCAATCCTCAGAAAAAAAAAAATGCTATATGTATTCTTCAGGAAGGGAAAGACAAAGGACGTACAAGCATCATGATTCATTAACATGAGCCAAAAAATTTAGAAAAATTTAACAAGCATCATGAACATTAGAATCAATAAATCCATATTACTTTTCAGAAAAATCCATATTGCCATTGGTAACCTCAGTCAAATAATTTATCCAAGCATCATGATTCATGAACATTAGCCAAACCTTTTTGGAAACATATAGCTGCAACTTTACTGCCAAACAAACAAATAGCAAACTGAGATTCACCGTTAAAATACTACCAAATAAATAGCTCATCTAAAATGATATCTGTTGGTGATCTTGCAACAAATCCAAGATTATCAAATGAAGCCATAGATATCATATTGTCCAAATAACAAAGAACATACCTTGCACCATCAGCTCTGATGATGAGGCCATGCATATCAGCTATACTTCTCAATGAATCTAATTCCATAATCTGGCCAAAAAAGTTATTAGTATGGAAAAGATTTAGGCTAGCAAATCTTTAAAAAAAGGGTCAGGAGTCACCAGGAGCAGAAATTTGTTCATGGCAGTACATGTAGTTTTTTCAATTTTAGGTAAACAAAACTCTATAGCAGCATTATAATCTTTTGGCAGCTCAAATTAGGAATATCCTTTGTAGCTGGAGTTGACAAAAAACTCTTTCTCATACGGAAATAAGTAACAGAGAAGAGAGAGGCAGTCTCTAACTAAAGATTTGTGTATGATTTTTCTTGAGCCTTGAAATAATAAAAATTAAAGTAAAGAGTGCTAAAGTGATGAGAATGATGGATTGGTAAAAATCAAGTAGAAGTGACAACAAGTATTCAGTATCAAAGCATACCAACTTAATCATATTTATTATTGAGTCCCTCAAAAGATTCCAGTTCTTACTTTCTGCAATAGAGATAGAGATAACAAGCACCTTAACAATATTTAGGTGATTGTACACTAAAAGTTGAAATTAGATGATCAAAATTAATTTACCTTTAAATGCATGATTGCGAGGAAAAAAGTTACCTTTAAAAGCATCAACAAGATATTGAAATAGTAGCATTTGTCTTATTCATCACTAACCTTTGTTTCTACTGAGGCATACCTAGGAAAAAAGTCAAATTCAGAAACATTGACAGAGAGAGCTTCATACCCTAGGCTTAACGATCACTAACCTTTGTTTCTACTGCTTGAGACCTTTTCTCATTAGTTATTTTGATAAGGTTTTCAATTAGAGAATAGAAACCCTGAAACCATCAAAAGAATTTTAGTAAAGAAAAAAGATACAGAACCCAGAGCAAATAAAATGAGCACAAACAGTGTGATTTCAAAAGAGAGATGAGATAACCTCTTTTACCACCATCACATCAGAGACAAATTTAGAAGATGAGGATGATTCTGATTTTTCTGTGTCACGAAAGTATACACGGGGAGACGAATTTAGAAAAGAATGACTTTCAAATATGAGAACTATAATAGTGATCTCAATGATTTTGAGAAGTGCAAGACATAATCAGCTTAGTGCATAATTGTACCAAAACAGAACAATCAAAAGAAGAAACAAAAGTTGTCTGACTAAAGGGCCATATTAGTTTTCCGACAAAGATTTATCCATCCATCACTCAGTTTCACTTAATCACAACTCAACAATAAAAGATGGGCAATGCATTATTAAAACCCTCTTGCTCTAACTGCTTCAATTATTTATGAATCTGCTAGCTAAAGACTTGTTAGCAAACTTAAAAATGTGTAACTCGTTACTTGAGTTCCTACAATCTTTAGCAAAAATTCACCTATCATATGAATGAATCTTTCACATCAATTATTGGCAAAAAAAGAGGGAGCTTTACTGTGTTAAACTGGAAAAAAATTACATAGCTCCTGGACAGTAGCTAACCAAGGGTTTTTAGTTAGCTCATCTTCTGTAGATCTAGTAGCAACGAAGAACATTCTTGAGATGGAGCTCGTAGTGCTTGTGATTTAGTTATGAAGCCATATTTTCTTTTTGATTTGCTAAAAAGGCACCTAAAGCGCAACTTGGCACAAGAATCACTAGTAACAGCAATAAAGGAGTGAGTAGCAAACCCAGGAGCTAGAGATATACCAAATGCACATGGAATCAAAAATGTTGTAGATGAAGGGTGTGCGTGAGAAAAAATTAGGAAAAGAGAGGGAAAGGGGGAAAGGGAAATAGTTAAGTGTAAGGTAGAAAGAGATTTAACAGGAAAAGAAGAAATCGGGAAAGCAGGAATTGGGGTGGAAAGTGAGAAGAGAGCGGGAGCTGAAATTTTGGGGGAAAAGTAAGGAATGTAAGTTGTAAGAGTTTGAATGGGAAAAGAAAAAGGCCAAAAATGGGGAAACAATTAAAAAAGAACAAAGATTCTTAATTTTTCAAAGAACTTTTTGTCATCACTTGCCTGCAAGTTGGGGGGGGGGGGTCCTAGCCAACCACTACGTGCTAGACATTGCAATGGAAATCATGATCCTGTAAAAAATAAAGGTTTTGGTAAAGAGGGAAAAATCATGTCATTTTACTAATGGTCATCGGGCAAAAAAAAAATCTACTTATGTTAAAGTATCACATGAATAATTAACAATTAAGAAACACAAAAATATAACAAAATAAAAATATAGGATCACATATTAAGTTATATTAGTGATTATGTCAATGTCTTTAAAATAGTATTGACAAAGACGCTAAAGTCAGATTAGACTTTTTAATTATTAAACAGATTATATATTTTTAAATATATGAAAAATATGAATTTTGCATAAATGTTCAAGATTATCAAGTATTAACGGCGGTGAAATTGTATTTGAAGATATTAATATTGACATTAATTAAATTCTATTCTTAGTTTGTATTTTAAACCTGAAGGTTACTTTGAGTTAGTTCAACAGTTTAAGTTTAAATAAAAAGAAAAAATATATAAATAGTACTCTTAACTTTAGTTCATTCAATTTAAATAGTAAAACTTTTGATATTCCAAAAGCTTTTCTAATATTATAATTAAACAGATATATATATATAGATATAAATGCATACACTAGTAAGCAAGTCAAGTAGAAAAGGTTTTAATTTTATAACATTGATAATTACAAAAAAAAAAAAGAGTTCTATTAATATAATACAAAAAACATATACCAAGGATTAGACTAAACCGAAAATTGAAGTGGGAACATGGAAAAATTGAATTGGGAGAAAGGGCCAAAGATAAGAATTAATATTACTTTACATTTTTTAAAGTAATATACATTTTTTTTTTAAAAAAAAAGTAAGTTATACATTAGTTATGATCATTAAAAAATTTAATACATTTAAGGACTTTATCTTTTTTTTTTTTTTTGTAAAAGATAAGTTCATCACTAATCATTAATACCCAAGATAGAATTAATATAATACACATTGCTAAAGACAATTTTGAATATTTTAATGCACATTTTATGTTACAATTCATATTATATCAATAAAAATCTTACGGTCTTTAAAATATTGTTTTAAATATATTTTATTATTATATATTATTTTTTACTATATTTATTTTAATTTTGATAAATGAATACCCGTAACATGTAAAGAAAGAATGATCGGAATAATACTATTTATTAGATAGGGTTTGGGAAAGCAGAATGGGGGAAATGAAAAGACAAAAAAAAATTATTATATCATATGTAAAAGAGAATATTGTAAATATATTATATATAAAAGAGAATATTGTACATATATATATTACATGGAAGGAAAGTGAAGAAATTACAAAATAGAAATGAAGGAAAAATGAAACGCTAAACAACAAACATGGAAAAGAAGATTAAAATATTAGATGAAAAATGCAACTTTTATTGTAAAATATTGATATATAAATGTTTGGTAGAAAGATTTAAAAAAAAGCTTGAACCTATAGACCTCATAAATATAAACAAGATTGTTATACCACTTAAACAACTATTATTTGTTAAATAAGAGAAAATGAATATTTTGTAATTTAAAATGTTATATTAAATATAAGAGAATATATATTATATATGGAGGGAAAGTGAAAAACCAAACTACAAAGAGAAGGAAAGTGAAAAATCAAACAAAAAATTCATGATTTGGAGTTGACACCTAAAGAAGCCTTTCCAAGACATTTTACCATTATGCCAAATCATATTTTCGTTAATATGACTTGATATTTATAAATATATTCACATTTTATAAACTCTGCATATTATATCTTATTTATTTTAAAATAAATATAAAACATAAAGGCGCAGTTGAACCCTCTATGACTTTAACTCCTCTACCAATAAAAAAATATTATGTGATTTAAAATATTATATATATATTATAGAGGAAAAGTGAAAAAAACAAAATTGGAAGTGAAGAGAAAATCATTTAAATTAGTTTTTGTTCTCTCTCTCTCTCTTTTTAAATATTTAATTAAAAAAAATTAAATTTGTCAATGGTGGGTTCTAATCCCTTGTTAAGGGGATTTCCAACACTTTAACCATGGTGCCAACCTATATTTTGTTAATATATAACCTATTCTTATAGATATGTTCAAATTTATAAAAAACAAACATATATTGCGGCCTTAGGACCGTCATATAAAGCAAAATAATAGTCGAAATACTCAAAAGAAACGTATTTTGCTACGGACGTCGTATATAACTTTGATTATCTACAACGGCTCAGTGGACGTCTTATTAAACTCATTTTTCTCTACGAGCAGTAGCATATACTATACAGACCTGTAGTATAAAATCATGAATATATATGGGAAGTGGTATATACTCTCATATACAATGGCCTGTAATGTAAAGACACCATTTGGGACCGCCTTCAGGCCGCCGTAAAAAATGGCATTGTGTATGGCCCAGTTTCTTGTAGTGTGAGAGAATTTTCATCAACCAAGCAAAGTACACAAGGGAACTAAATAAAAAGTTTGGGATGAATGAATCAAAAGTCATTGACACTTTTATAAGTGCATCTACCAAGATGTACAAAGGTGAAATTGGTAAAAAGATAGATGAAAGCAATCGTTGAGGTATGATTGGTAATTTACTTTATTTGACTGCTAGCAAACTGGATATTATGCTTGTTGTGTATTTATGTGCTATTAATTGTTTTCTGAGATATCTCATGGGAACTTATGATTATAGTCCATGATATTATAGATTTTTGGCGTGTTCTATTGTTTCGTTCCTAGTTGATGTTGGTTCCAAAGTTGAAGCTAGGAGTTTCGAAATATAAGTTTAAAAGTGTCTTTCGTATCTTGACATGGAGTAAGCATGCATTTCACCTTCCATAGCTAAGGCAAAATATATTCTTGTGGCAAGTTATTATGCATAGTTATTTTGAATGAAGCACACTTTATTTCATTTTGATCTTAAATTTGAACATGTACAAATCACTTACGGTAATATTCTAATCTTGTTGATGTCTCAAAATTCCCGTTCAACACTCTCACACCAAGAAAATTGTTTTGAAACCCCTCTTTCTTAAAGATCATGTGCAAAAAGGTGATATTTCTATTCAATATAAGTGTACAAATGGGCACATTGCATTGCGTGGATTTCAAAATTTCATGACTAACTTATGTTTTCTGGTGCGAATACTTTTTCTAAACTGTCCAAACATTGGACTCATTCTTAGGAATTTTGATTGTCCAGAATGCATTACTTTGAGTGTCTAGAAAAATTCCAATAGTCTACTGGAAGCAAGCTCTAATTTTTGGACACAAGATTGGTACGTCAACCTAAACAACCAATGTACACACCCGTTTTCAGCTATTGGGTTGGCCCATATTTTTAAAACTATATCCGTTAATGTTATTTAATACCAAATTCCTTCAAAATAGAACTATGTAATTTTTGGTAAAAAAAAATGGACTTCTCATTGGGGACAAAGATAAGAATGGGCTTTGTGAGGCATGTCTTCTAGAAATATATGATAATGAGGAAGTCCATCTGATGGTGAAGCAGATATATTTGAAAGATCTATTACATGACAGTCTTTTGTTTGGTGATTCAAAAATAAGGGAAGCTTAATTACATTATTGCTTGGACCGACGACCTCTTCTGACCAATCTTTTTTTTATTACTTCAAGCCCTCTGTTCAACACCTTCACCGATTTTCAAGGAACTGATTACTGTTGTTGATGATCATTTAATCTCAAATGGGTCAAACAAAGAATAATCGAAAGGAAGTTGCCTTTATAGTTGGTAGTAGATAGAAAAGAGGAACTTTCGGTGTATTTATTGATAGGGATGCTAAAGTTCTACTCGATGATTTCAATTAACAAAATCGCAAGTGGTCACAAGTCCATCTTGTATCTGATCTAATGTTTGAATCTGTTTTGAAAAGTTGGTACCTCAAAACAGTTGATAGAGAGTAAAGGAAAAGAACATAAGTATTTCGAATGACAGGCTACTCACTTGGTTATTCAAAGTCCACGGGATATAACTTGAAGATGAAAAATTCAGTGGATATATTATAATACTCTCACAGCTATGTAGATGAATACATCTGAAGTTTCTTCAAGCTTACAGAGTGAAATTGTCTCAACCGTCTCTAAACGAACAAGGATACTGGTGACACAGCACATTGTAACAAATTCGGTCACGAAGAGTTGATATCTGAAGATGAAATTTTAGTTCATGAGAGTGAATCTGAAAATTATAATTAAAATGAATCAGAAGCCAAGATTGATGCAACAATTGAGGTTATCTAAAGAGGAGAAGTATCGGAGGACAATGAAAATAAAAAAACAATAAACTCCGAAACTGAAAGCATCTCCATTGTTGATATGAAAGTTGAGATTGAATGAAGCATGAAAAATTGAAGATGAAGAAGCCTTTAGTAAGTTGGACGATAACTGCTTGACATTCTAAATCTTGTTACAAGACCAGCCCATGTTGCTACTTGCAACCTGTGCCAGACTACTACAAAAAAGGGACAACAACAAGTATTTCTGTAACTACTCCTCGACTAATTTTTTAGATTTTTTTAGATGTTTATCATAATATGTGGCTCTTTGCTATATGTGTCTTGATTTGATTTTTTATACAATTTAGTAGTATATGGGCTAATATATTTCCTTTGGGTTGCTTACCTGTATGAAATTGTTTTATGCAAATATGGTTGTTAAATGTTGATTATGATCTTGTAGATACTATTGATATATTCTTAATGATGCCAAAAGGGAGAGTTGAATATGATTGTGATGATTTTATATAACTTTATGGGTAATGTGGTTTATGGTTCTTGGTTATCTTATGTGATACATTTATGATACATTATACTTATATGTTTGTGTGGTATGCTTCGATGATTTTTACATGATTAAACTTTCAAACATGTTATGAATTGATGCAATTCATATGATTTAACACTGTTATTATTCTAAATATGGTAGATTATGGCTTTATGCTGGTTATGTGGTTTGAATTGACATGCTTGTTAGTTTTCGTTAACTTTTGTATTGAGTGTGCTTTTTGATGATGCCAAAAGGTTGAGAAGAATTGGCATGCTAGCTGATTTTCTATTCTTGTTTTATGGTTTATGGTTTAATGAATTGCCCAAACCTTTATGAAGTAAATGAAGGAAATGTAGGATTTCATGACTGATGACTTATACCTTGTTTTATGATGATGGTAATGGAAGGTCTTTATTGCTTATATTGCTTGACATACTGATTTTGGCTTGGGATTTGATTAGTTACTATGAAGGTATTGATAGAGACCAAGGAGCTTTGATTGAAATAACTTGGAAATATGCTTACCAAGATAAAGTTTATATTTCAAGAATTGAAGATTTGAGGACAAATCTTTTGAGAAGAGGGGGAATAATGGTGATCCATGTTTAAAACTACGAAAAGGACCTATTACAAGATCAAGAGCTTCAAAGTTAAGACAAGCATTGATGAATTTTATTCAAGGAAAAGAGGAATTAATTGATTTTGATGCCATTTTTCAAAGAAGATCACTCCAAGATGAAGTGGTTT
>JAWZTD010020556.1:0-16158 GCA_035221335.1 Echites panduratus
TGCATGTTGTTGAGAAATTGTTTTCATGGAATTGGGGAAGAAATTTATAACTGTCATAGAACCCACACACTGAAATTAGGAAACTAAATGCAATGCAATGGGAAGAAGATTTCTGGCGTTCGATTTGTAGACATGGACAGTGGAATGGTCCAGAAATTCGGTACTGAGATGCCGAAGAAATTGAAACGAGTCGGCGATAGCTCACCGAATAATCCATTTTATGTCTGTAGTAGGTTACTGAAATTGCAAGATTTGTCTGTGGATAGTTACCAAAAGAGTGGAATGATTTCGGTGGGTAGTTACCGAAAATAGTAAGTTTTTCGACATTAAGTTGCTGAAACATTGAACTTATTGAATTTGACTATAAATTATAATTTTTTGGGAATCTATTTCTATAATGAAATTAATTTTACAGGGATCTCTCTGTATACTAAAGAAATTTTTTTTAGTTTAATTTCTAAGCTTCATGGACAGTGGAATTGTCCATAAATTCGGTATTGAGATGCCGAAAAAATTTAAACAACTCGGCGGTAGCTCACCGAATGATGTATCTTATGTCGGTAGTTTGTTATTGAAATTTCATGATTTTTCGATCAATAGTTACCGAAATAGTGTAAGTATGTCGGTGGGTAGTTACTGAAAATAATGAAGTTTTTCGGCATTAAGTTGCTGAAAAATTGAACTTATTGAATTTGACTATAAATTATAATTTTTTGGGAATCTATTTCTATAATGAAATTATTTTTTTGGGGATCTCTTTCTATAATCAAGAAATTTTTTTTTTAGTTTAATTTCTAAGAAAGATACACTTCAAAGGTGTACCAACATACTTAATGCCTTCAAAAGTATTATTCATTTTATTTGTTTCTTTAAAATTATTATTCGTTTTATCCCTTTAAAAGAGTTAATGTAGATTCATTTTGTTGTTTACGCTACTTATTTTGGGAAGAGGTTCTATTATTATCTCTTGTGATTAATTTCATTGTTTAAGTTATATATTTTGAGAATAGTTGCTGTTAATATTATTTATGATTTATTTTATTGTTTAAGTTATTTATTTTGAGAATAGTTGCTATTATTATTTCTTTTGATTCATTTGATTGTTTGGATTACTTAATTTGTGAGAAGAGGTTCTATTATTATTTCTTATGATTAATGTTATAGGTTAGGTTAATTATTATGAGACGACTTGCTATTATTATTATTTCTTACGATTCATTTTATTGTTTCAGTTATTTGTTTTGACACTGTAAATGCACTGTTTTGTTGACAAATAAGAAGATGCACAGGGCACTCAGGATACGTAGGGAGGCACCTACGGCATCTAATTGTCAACGTAACTGAGGGAGCGTTATCTTCCCCTTAGCAGGCAGAGGATGTTGATTTCCTTGACCTTAACTCCGAAAGGATCTTATCGTACTCCCAAGAGCAGCTTCAGGAGGAAGAAGTTGAAGCACAAGATGAGGTAGATGAGATTTCTGTCGGTGCACCATTTCCTGGAGGCCCAGAAGATTGGTCCTTGCTCAGTCAATATGCAACCCACGTTGCTAGACATATTTGGGACGGGCAGGTAAAAATATATCCGTTTTGGTTGTGATTATATATTTATTAATATTGTCTGGTGACCTTGACTAACATGTCATTAAACACGGAATGCAGGATAGAGAGCCTTTGAAGTGTATACATCACCACGAGCAGTTGGTGAAATGGGATATCGAGGAAGATAGGGAACATAAGATGAGGTTTCATTCACTACTAGATGCTAGTGGATTGGCTCCCTTGACGAGATGTCTCTATCGATATGTAGATAGAGTGTTAGTCTCCGCTTTTGTAGAGAGGTGGCATGCTGAGACTAACACATTTCATATGCCGTGGGGAGAGATGACCGTCACATTAGATGACGTAGCATGTATATATGGGATTCCCATTACTGGCCGGGCATTGTGTATACCACTACGACAGGAGTAGTTAAGGGGGGAGGAGTTGCTTGTCAGGCTGTTAGGGTGTAGCCTGCAGGATGCGAGGGAGGAGTTAGGGAAGAAGACCGGTGCATCCTCGATACGACTCAAGTGGCTTAGAGATCGGTATAGTCACTTCGATGACACTGACACCGATGAGCGGATACATTCTTGCTTCAGAGCTTAAGTTCTTTATTTGCTCGGGTGTACAGTCTTCCCGGACAAGACGGGCATTAGAGTGAACTGTAGCTTATTGCATTTGTTAGTTAACATACACACTATACATAGTTATGCTTGGGGTGCGGGAGTGTTAGCATATCTGTACACGCAGCTTGGGCATTGTTGTCAGTGGAGGTGCAAGCAATTTTCCGGGCCACTATCCTTACTACAGGCATGGATATATGAGCACTTCAGGAATCAGCGGGTTGTGCATTCTCCGGCTTATGAGTTACATGAGCCGAGGGTTCGGATGTGGGATGCTGATCGTGCCCTCGGAGGAAGTGTTGATAGGCTAAGGGCAATCCAGGAGCAATTAGATACAATGGATTATCAGAATGTGAGTTGATTTATTTATTTGTTTACTTATGATATTAGTTCTTCAATTTAATTTAATTCGTTAAGTGAGTTAATCTCTGCGTTTTTATCTGTGTTTGCTGATTTGCAACAGATTGACTAGACTCCATATCAGGACATCCGAGATTATCATCCATTCCGAGATATCACCTTGTTCTGCGGGACTTTGTGCTTCATGGAGTTCCTGGAGGGGTATCATCCAGATCGAGTTCTGAGACAGTTCGGGTTTATTCAGGGGATTACCGGGCCATGCGAGCAAGTTGCAGTTAAGTCAATAAGAGGCCGTATGACGCCGGAGAAGAGAGCACTGTTGAATTTAGTCTCAGATAATTGGCAGAATTGGGTGTTACACATGGTCCCAGCATATTTACATGAGGGACCCCAGATGGTCGTCAGAGCCGGACTTGACACCGATCGTGGGTACTTGAAGTGGTTCCGTAGAGTGTCACAAACGTTTGTTCAGCACCCGACCCAGAGATCTGCTCATGCTTCTAGTAGCTCGCATCAGGATGCTCGATATATGATGAGGGATGATGATCTGCAGCATTGGATGAGGTTCCTAAGCCTCGGTAGAGAGGTTGCAGCCAGACCACAATATCATATGAGGCAGAGTTCAGCTTTTTACATGCAGTAGCTTCAGGAGATCATTGGATCATTGAGTCACTTTCCCGACCCAGATCATGTGATTCCCGATGATGACCCTCCTCTGGATATGCATCATGTGTATCGGGACTACCCCGCCATTAATTATTTATTGTTTTTTAGTAGATTAGAAAAATGTAGCCATGATGTTTCATAACTACATTACATTTACGTTTTTTGTTATTAACATTTATTTCCCCTTCTACTTTGGATTACTTTGATGGCATGGAATCACATTTCTTCATTTTGAATATAATAATCCCTTATTGCAAGAAAATAATGTAAATTAATTATATTGCTATAATAAGCTCATATGTACATGCACCACCTAACCTTAAAGAGGTTGAATGACACTAATATTTTTTATATAAATCCGCTCATATGACATGTTTTATTATGTTCTTATATTCTCTTTCAAAAGGAAAAATGGAAAGTTAAAACAATGAAAATAAAGAAAAGTTTTAAAAAATTTCGAACTACTAAGATGTAGGCCCACTCGGTGAACTCATATCTTTCATTTAGTTAATCTAACGTGATGAAAATTGGCACTAAAGTAATGACAAAGATGAAAAATTTCGGCCATTAGCTGCCGAAATATATAAACATAGTCGGTGTACTACTGCCGACTTTAGTTCAAAATTTCGGCAACTTATGGCCGAATTTTTTTTACTTTGTCATTAATTTGTTGCCGACTTCTTTCACTATAATCAGCCACCTACAACCGAAATACTGAACTTATTGCAGATTTCATTTGCCAACATATTGTTCAATACATAAGTGCTAGAAAATTAAAAAAAAATTATGCATTCGGCATGTTCTAGGAACTTAAATCATATATCAAAATGAAATTACAATTAATACTAAATAGAAATTAATACTAAATGAAATCATAGATAGTGAAATACAATTAATACTAAATAGAAATTACACTACATGCCACCATCGCTATCTAATATTTCCAGCGTCTGTATCGACTCATGCCCCGTGCTTGAAAGCATATCGAAGTAGGCAATGCGATCTGCATAGCGGCTGTCCCATCCAGAAGCATCAGGTCCATGCCACTCGTACCAAGCCCTGTGAATCTGTGGTATGACCAAATTTGGCTTCATGAACAGCTTCACACAATGATTTCTATTCACAAAGCCAAGGTCGATCTCTTGCCAAAATAGCAATGCACCAGTTGTTTGCCGCAGGGGAAGACAAGTCAGGCATATCGCATGTGAGAAGAAGCAAACAGTGCAACCATATACCGTGGATATGATCAACGCCGTGTCAGGCAATATCATTCACCTCTCGAAGGGAGCCGTGGAGTTAAAGCAGTCCAAGGAGTTTCGGATTTCTAGGAATCTTTCACCAAAAATAGAGATATATAAATCTGCACGAGCATCCATCTCTCGAGCAAGATCTAACCCTTGGCCATCCATCATCGCCGTATCCAACTAACCCAGCCACGGAATGAAACCCGCAATGGCCATCGGCAGCGACGTCCTCTATACGATCAATACATGGCTGAAGAAAACTGGGAAGCGCATCGACAAACCCATGCTGACGAACACACCGACCACGTTGAGGAGTTTGCTTCTTCTTCCTACCCGGTATCTTGGCAGATTCAATCCAAACAGATGTAGAAGCTGGTTGTGGATCAGGTGTCTCATCAAGTAACAAACCATGCTGGGAATCTACATACTCAAATACAGATGGATCACGCTTGATGCTAGTGTCCAACTTACCTCTCGATCTACCTCTGCCTCCAGGCCGACCCCGAGTCCTTAGCTTTACAGCTGGCTCCCCGAGATGTGTGGTATCAGGGTGACATATTTCAGTGAGCTTTCTTAACATAATCCGCCTATCGTGCTCACTTACTTGCTCAAACCTATCTCGAAACTCTTGCCAACATGCCTCGAGGCCTAGATGTTCAAGTGAAGCATGAGGAGTCTTATGACTCGAGGGGCCCACGTCGATTGTGATTGACAATTTTTGCCAGTGGGGATCAACAACGCACATAGGAATGGGCCTTCCCTCAGCACGGATCTGAATAATATCATGAGCACAAGGTAATCCGTGGGTCGTCCTAATCGGACACCTACAGTCCTCTCTCATCTTGAACCCTGATATGTCTGCCAGATTCAACTCCTTTAGGATGAATTCCAAGGCAGTTACTGACACGAACCCAAGCAACTCCTTGAAAACTTGAGGCCGGAAATGATGTTGAACTACATGTTTGCTTCTCTTGAACAAGGACTTTATTTCGTTATGTTGCAGCTCTAGGAGTTGGTGTATCCTATCCCAACAACCGTCGAAAGTGCCTTGAGATGTCCCGAGATTTCTTTTTAATCTAGCATGGGCACTCTCAACCCTGTCAGCACATCAAACAACATATCAATGAAAGAATATTACACATTAAGATATAATAAAGCAATTGGTAATGTTCTCAAAATTTTTCATGTAAGATGATAGACCTATTCGTTGTCATGCAGCCGTAGTGTTGAATTTTATCTGTCCATGCGGAAACAAACCTATCCTTGTACTCATCCAACCAAGCACTCTTCAAGTAACTTATTGCCTCTGGGTAAGAAGAGAAGTCTGTCTCAAATTGCCCACGGTTACGCTGATATGAATCCTCGGTCTGTGTGAGTACAAGTGAGTTCCATCTAGTTAGGAAGCTCTCCCACATGCTTGTGTTGAAATACTTCTTGCACTTAGCCAACACATTTCTTGAAATGTGCCACCTACACAACAAGTGTCGTGCGTCCGGAAACACATGCGATATAGCATTCATCAATCCTATCTCACGGTCCGTAGTGATGACATAGGGATATTTGTTATCTTTCATCAACTAATTTAGTCTTGATAATGCCCAACTATAATTATCCTCCCGCTCCGCAGTCATATATCCATAGGCCACTGAAAATGTCAAGTCGGTCGACGTAACACCAACCACCTCAAATAAAGGGAGACTGTACCTATTTGTTTTATATGTGCAATCCATAAGCAGCATCTCCGGAAATGTATGCAACAAAGCAACACTACTGGGGTGGGCAAAGAATAGGTCTCGAACTTCATCTGTGTCAGCATCACTCCTATGCCATTCGTAGTATTCGTTCTCACGGATCTTGTACAACAATTGCTGCATTTGGTTACGTCCCGCCCTTTCCTTCACCCGATATTTAGCTCGTGCATGGTAAATTGTTCTCATGATGCTTCAATGACGATAAGATGTCCTTTGGCCGTGCCAAACAAGATGACATCTCAGCAACAATAGTTTCCTCGTGAGGTTGCAGCCGGCCTATAAATGAATGTCCTTCACCGTATTACATTTCAGGATGATTATGAGTGCCGCATCTCACCTCCAATACCCACAAATCATCACCAGGTAATTGTTTACCCGTTAATGAGAAAGGACATTCACATTTCTTTGTCCCAACATTAGTTTTCTTCAACTTTCTCTTCTCATTATGCATGGCTTCATCCCCCTCGGCTTCATTGCTTTTTTGTGTTTTCCACCCCTCTCGCATCTCAAGTATACTCTTGGAGTTTTCTTTGAAAGGACAGATGTGGAGCGCTGCGTAACAATTACAAATCCCAGTTCTTTACCCATTGGCGAGCCCACGATATCAAAGCTTCTTTGCATTGGAAATACTATAATTGAAACCTTTACTTAGTATGACATAAATCCAAATCTTGCTATTCTTGAACAAAAGATAGAATCATTTTCGACATACCTCATAGTTTGTGAAATGAGTCGTGTAATCAATTAGCAAAGATAAATCTTTAACTTCATTACTTCCCTTGCTAGAAATAATGGTTTGCAAAACAAGATTACAATAAGATTGTTATAATTTGAAATACTTAGGCAGCACATCAAAATTGGAGAAAAAAAATTGGAGAAAAAAAAAATAATTTCGACAAGTTATAACCGACTGAAGGAAACATTCTCAGTAACATAGTGCCGAAAAACATCAAAATAGTCGGCATTATGTTCCCACAGAGTATCACAATTTTTGGCTGAATGTTGTCGAAAATAGCTCAATATTTCGGCAGTCTGATACCGACAATTCTTAATAATTTCGACACCTTACAGCCGACTGAGTTTTAATTGCTTAGCACTGGTTTGCCGATTTTTTTATGATGATATAACATTTGAATCGTCATTCATGCACCAAAATACTGTAAAAACTTACCCTTTTTTCATCTTGTCTCCTCTCAAATGCATTGTTAGATTCCATACTGCCTCAAAATATTTTTTTAGAGCAAGATTGATAGAATGTGGATTGACAAAATTTTGTGAAGGTTTCTGGTGCCGCGTTTGTTGTGATTCTCTCAGTCACGTTCTCTATTACATTTCATGGGGATGAGATGTGTGTTTATCCAATTTTTTTTTAAGGGGTATTTTAGTATTTTCAATACAACTTATAAATTAAATTTAAGAAAGGGATGTGTGTTTATCATAAGGGGATGTGCAACCATCCCTTCGCTAATGTATGTTATGCTTATTTTCCCCAAAACCCCACCCCAATCCAGTCTGCAACTCAACTGTCGGCTGCCTCCTCGCCGGTGGCATTTCCCGACCATCTTTCATGGATGCATATGCCTCTCAAAACCCTCTTCCACTGCACCAGTTAATGAGCCCGCTCTCCACTAAACTTTCCCAACCATTTCTCCGCCACGCCTACTCCATTAACGCCGGTTCTTTCAAGGTTTTTTCAGCTGCAACCCTGACCACCACTGAAGCTCCAGTGCCTCAAGACCATTCTGTCATCGTACCACCAATTAGACGGAGCAGCAGAAGGAAGAAAACTAATGACGTAGTTTTAAACGCTCAGCTTAGGGAGAATTGGTTGGCCTCCCTCTCCTGCCCTTTTCCTCAGGAAAGTAACTCTGATAAAGAACTTTTGAACTCTGATCTGAATGGAGTTGCCAATGCAGCATCGGAATGGGTTGTTGGGATTGACCCCGATGTATCCGGAGCTGTAGCTCTTCTGAAACCGGATGATTCCGTTCAGGTAATTAGCGGATGATGTGGACCATGCATTTTCTAATTTTGTTTTCTATCCATTTTCACAAAATATTTGAAATGTCTGATTTTGAAAATTGAAATAAAAAATGCTTTCAAAGGCCATTCTTGTGGAAAATGTTTCTTTACCTGAATAAATATTAGCGAGGAAAATATCTGTATATGGTCAGAGATGGATTTTATGAACTACAGGGTTTTTGTTTTCTGCATTTTGTTGTTGGGTGGAGTTTTTGTTTGTTCTAAGCACGATAATATGATACACAAGAGGGAGGGATGCAGCCTACTGGTTTATCTTTGTCATAGGTTATTCTGCAAACATGGCATTTTAGGTTTCTGCAACTCCCATTGCATGAAAGGACTGTTATGTTATATGTATTTGGGAATGTGGTGGAAATGTGGTACATCGAAGACCCAGGCATGAAAACTGGTAGATTGGAGACTTGTGTTTGTGGCTTTATACTGTAGGCATGAAAGGACTGCATTTTTATTTTTATTTCCAATTTGTAGGATACAGTTAGCTGTTTTGATTCTGCAATACAGTTTAGCATTGTGTATTCTGAACTTTGGACTAATTTATTGTGTATTATAGTCATCATAATTATAAAGATGTCATATTTGTTTTCTTAAAACTTGGATAAAAGAAAGTGGTCAACTAGCATTGTTTCAGCTTTAGGTACCTGCATTTACCATATTCAAGCCTTTATCTTCTTCATCGTGGCAGGTGTTTGATTCTCCTCACTTGAAAGTGCTAGTTGGTGGAAGAGCACGGAAGCGTTTAGATGCGAAGTCTATTGTTCAGTTGCTTCTCAGTTTTGATGCACCTGGAGGTATACTATATTTAAGTCAATTCTGAAGGCTTTTACAATGTACTATCTCTTTAAATAAAGGATTGTTGTTGTTTTAGCTTCATCTACTTAAAGTATTCATCATTCCTCTTGAAAATTGCTTATCTTGCATTTCATTTTTTTATTTTTTATGTTTTATATCTTATGTATTCAGAACTGCAATAGAATTTCTTTCTTGCAATGTAATTTTTGGAAAAGCTGTTCACTTTTGGACAAGTAAGCTGATTAAGTTTCACTATGCCACTAATAGTTATTTTATGTAGTGATGTTTTTCATTCCTTTGTTTCATAGATTTGATGTATGGATTTGAAGGTTGTAAAGTGGAAGGAATTGTTATGATATGTATCCTGTAGATATGATTGTATTGTTAAAATCCCGGATCTTTGGTAACTCATGGGAGTGCTTCTATGGCTTGAGTGTTAGGATTATAATCTATATGTATATGGCTTATCTTGATAACATTAATACAAGCTTAGATAAAAAAGTTATCAGGAATGACTAATTTGCATTTTGAAAGTTATATATTCTTTCCACCTTACATGGATTCATGATAAAGGTTCTAAGAGGCTGTTAAGTTAGAGGAATCCCTAGAATGCTACCTAACAATATGGTCAATTTTTGTACATCTTGGAATTTGTGAACGGTTTCTTGCAGTATGAAGTTCATTTCCAACAGGGATATTGTCTGAAGGTGAATCAGATCCCTCCACACTTCCAAGTGTTAGAGGTGCAAAGCAAAGTGAGGCACATTTCTTCTTTAGCAAACAAGAGCTGGTGAACAACAATTTAAAACTAGTTCTCTGGATTCAGACTTATAGATGGAATACCAAAAGGAGCAGTGGGAGGAAAAAAACATCATATGTGCAGAAAATTATCAATATATCATAGCAATTAAACAATTCAAAAATTCACTTGTTTATCAGGACATGACATCTTTCATAGCCCTGAAGTGTAAAAAAAAAAAAATTAAAACAGGAGGAGCAAGCAATTAATCTTTTTCTAAGGATGCCTGCTCCTATTTCAGTTTTTCTTGTTTCCATCGGTAAAACTTCTTCTGTCCAGAAGAATAGGGACCCAAACTTGATGAGTAACCGAGCAGCGTAAAGAAAATTGCATGTTGGGGGTAGAAAACCAGAACGGTCAAAGATGGGAGAAATAGGAGCATAGAGGGAAAAATTAGTTGTTGCCTTTCTAAGGTTTTGAACCGCATAAGTTGGCGGCTTGTGTCTTGATATGCTATTAGAGCTAAATAGAGTTTGTGGTTCCACAAAAGATCACTGCCGTTTGTTGTTTATTATCATATTTCCTAATTTCACTATCAACTTGAAAGATACTCCTATAAGTTCGGCTTTTGTTATTTCAGGAACTACTGCATATTTGGAGCAATCTATTCCATATCCGAAAGATGGTAAGCAGGTTAGGAAATACTTGACGTCACAGATATATTCTTTCCTAGCAGTCAGTATTATTGCATATTACTCATATCCTGTTGAAAAGATGATTAACTGGTCTCAATTCTTCTCTTGATTTATGTAATTGTCCAGAAAGCATTACTTAGTATTGCTCTGGTTTGGCAAGTTAATGCTTGCAAAATCTACCTTTTTATTCATATGATTGCAGGATTGTTTTAATTAGTAGGAATTAGCTTTATTTGATTTTCTAATGTCAATAGCTCTATTTGATTCTCCCTTTTTATTTCTGGGCAGGGGGTATTGAGTAAGGGAAAGCAAAAGTGTCCCATGGGGATATTTACCAGACTGATGTATGTTTTATATATATATAAATATATATTTTTTTTTCACATTAAAATCCAGATGAAATCTATGATGTCATTTTTTTCCTGCCAACCATTCAGAAAGCATTTCCCACAGATGCTTTTATTGGTTTCTAGCCAAACGTTTATATGCTTCTGATTGTGGAAGTTCAAATGTGCGTATGTAATAAGTATTCCATTAATCTTTCTTGTATTGATAATTCTTCTAAACTAGTTCTCTATTGCATGAAGGGTTGGTGGAGTGGAGGATTTGGATACGGGCTTTGGATTGGGGTTTTAGTTGCCTCTGGCTTCTCAGTTGTTCCCGTTCCATCATTTGTGTGGAAGAATGAGTTTAAGCTCTCAGGGAAAAGTTTCTGTAAGGTTTGGTTCATGCTTCCTACATATTAGAAACTTCTACTGCGATCTAATAAAATGATTCTAATTTGTGTCCTTTACATGAAGTGCAAAGAACCTCTGAAACAGCCATGGCTGCTATTTAATTTATTACCATCAAAATTAGTACCGTATTAATTAGAGAAGAGGAGAAAAACAATGGATTATCAAGTTGAAAAATTATTACCTTCGGATTATATTTGGTTAAGAGGTAATTCTGAGAATTATGAACATATAGTTAAGTCATCAATTTTCTCTAACATTGTCAGGTCTTTTTGTTATTATTATTGGATGGTAAAGCATTTGAAGTCTTCTCAATTGAAAATTGATTAATCTACTCTATGCTTCCATTGTTTACTTAGTTCGAAGAAGGTACAAGTCAATGCTATTGTTTCTGAGCTTAGTGAAGTTTATGAGTTTCTGGAGTTGTCTCAAATGCCTTTTGGTTTAGCAGTTATGAGAGGATAAATATAATTTGCCCTGACTCCCTGAGAACCTGTTCCCCTTTAGGTTTTGAATTCCAGAAGAAAGCTTTAGAATTCAGCTCCAGAATAATTAGGGTGTGATTGGATACCCAATTTTTCACCTCCACTCTCCATTCATCAGCACGTAAAATGTATGTGTTAATTGGAGTTCGTTTTTCGTACAAAAAACCAAAAAAATTGATTCATCCCATCTTAGATGGATGCTTTAATTTGGTTTTCAAAAAAGTTTTCATTTTTGAGCAAAAAATAAACTCCAATTTAAAGGTACATTTTACGGAATTGGATGACACCATCCAAATGGATGTTGTATCCAATCAAGCCCTTAATATTCATGACATGTAGGTTGGTCTGCTTACAATTAAGCATTGAAAAACTATGATGTCATTTGTAGAACTAGGGCAAAGTTTGAGGTCTTGAGTGCCCAGATTTTGGTTAGGTGAAGGTGTTTAGAAATAAAAAGGTCTTTGATTTTATGGAGTCTGTGGTTTATTTTATGTATTGATAATCGTATGCACAGAAATACATTTGTAAGATATGATCTGTTTTCACATGTTAATATTTCTGTATGAAAATTTTGTTTTTTCTAGTATTAAGTTGGTGTTGGTCAAAGATCTGTTGGTTTTAGTGAATTGCGATGCATTTCAATGTTTCATCTATTGAATATTAGTAGAATCCTTACCTAGAATGCATATTCTGCAGTATAAACTCCTTCACAATTCTTTTTTTTTTTTTATATTTAAATGTAAATGTGAATTAATGTAAATCAACGTACAAATTACTTGGGCATACCCGAATGGCACTACAAGGGAATGCTAGAAAAACCAATTTCCCAAATCAAAAGAGGACAAGACACTAGGATACAAGGAGCACATAACCCTGTATACTTGTGCCTTGATCCGAAAGTAAGTAGCATCAATATCGGCCTTCTGGCCATCAAAAATTGCCCGATTACGTGTTTTCCGAATGTAGTAAACCATTGTGATCAGTTCAAGACCCATACTGCCTGAACAAACTGGTATGAGAAAGAGGTGATTATGGGATTCCGAGTAACCATGACACAAACACCACTGTATGTCAATATCTAGAAAAGGCAGCCTGTCCTTAGTGTTTAGTTTGCCCTGAGTGGCAAGCCAAGTTGTGAAGGAGAACTTGGGCGATACCCAAGAGCCCCAGAGAGAACTACCCCACACTACCTTCGGCTTGTGGGGTCTAGGGGACTGACAAGCATCCAAGGCGCTGTATTTGCATCCTTTTATCCAGCCCTGCATCCGTGTAATGGCAGCATCCAACGACCCTTCGCTAGCAACAAGGCTGTCTCGGATGTCAAGAAGTTTCTTCCAAAGGACTTAATCATCCTTTCTTTTGTTCACCTCCCAAATGGACAACTGACCAAGGTAGCAGTGGTTAACCCATTTGATCCAAAGAGTATCTTTCTTGGAGTGTATATTCCAAATGGTCTTGGCCAAAAGAGCATGGTTCTAAGCCTTCAAGTCCCTAAAACCGAGCCCTCCTTCCTCCTTAGGGGAACAATGACCCTTCCAAGCCATCAAAGGTCTTCCTTGCCAAAAGAAACTCCTACGAAGCATTGTAACACCATCTAAGCCCGCATTTGGCATGGGGAGGACACTTAACCAAAAACAAGTCATGCCTTGTAACACACTATGAATCAACTCCGTGCGACCCGCATATGATAACCGGATGCCTCTCTAAGGAATGATGTGCCTAGTAATATTATCAAGAAACTCTTTGTAATGGGCCTCCATGAGTCTAGCTGGGGCAAGAGGGACACCCAAGTATTGGCAAGGCATGGTTCCTATAGAGAAACTTGGATAGACCACAATATCATCAAATTGATCTTGAGGGATACCGCCGCAAAGATGTTAGACTTGAGAGGGAAACTCTCTAAAACAATCCGCCAAAATCCTAACTGAAGTAAGGTCACCCCTTGCAAGAAGCAACTAGCCATCTGCATATGCCAAGTGTGTGATCCGAAGGTCGCCACATTTAGGGTGGAAAGATTTGAAGCACAATTCTTTAGTATGACTAAAGATGTCCAAACTTTTGGACGTGTGGTATTATTGGGGATACTTTTCGTTTACCATTTAGGGAGTTAATCAGATAAAACCATGTCCAAGTCTACTACTTCAGGTTTGTACTTTTAGGATTCTTAGTACTTCCTGCCTCTTTTTCCTTCTTGCTTGGCTTTCAGAGTATAATGCTTACAGTTAGAGCAATGCTGGCCAGAATTTTATTGGTTAAACTATAAGGAGTTGAGGAACAAACTTTTACCATGTTACTTGGAACATCTTTAGTTGTTTTCTGAATTGTGAGTTACATACCGAGTGACCAATGGGAGATGGAGGAACACATTGCAAATTAGATAGCTTCCATCACATCCTTATGACAAAGCATCTAATTCCATGGGAGAAGCAAAGTTGTAGATCCTTTACAAAAAGGCAAACAGGTGCATTTACATAGAACTACATTAGCAGAACTTATCATCCTGTGATTTTTAAAAGAAAAGAAAATAACTCGTGGTCGTGTTTTAACTCAACAGGATGAATTGCACTATATCTAGTGGAATTAGTCGAAGTTAAGCAACTCAATGTTATGATCTTGTTTCGATTCTAGAATCAACAGTTTAAATCTGATAGCAATCATCAGAGATCCTTTTGTCTCAAATCTAGAAACATGAGTCAGTTAATATGATGACTACAGAAAGCAAGCAGAATCAAAATAACAAGTGAAAGGTGTCTCACTTGCAGAACCTAACTTGCAGAAAATGTTTTTCTATTTTCCATTTTTTTAAAAAACTGAAAAACGAAACCTTTTCCTCTCTTTTGTGTTTGCATTTTGTTTGTATCTCTCTAAAGTTGGTGCAATGTCCTACAATAATTAATGATAAAAACACCATGGCTTTGGCACTTGGAAGATAGCCAGGGTTTAGGTTTGATGATGCAAAAATTTTAAATGAATTTGAGCCTATGTAAACAGGTTGCTTCACGTTTAAGTTCTTTCCTGCAAGTACAAGGCAGGGAGTTTATCTCTGATGATATTGTCAGTACGGGTAAGAAAGTAGCTTAAGCATGAAGAAAAAGTTGGATGTCTTAACCTTTAAAGTATTTCTAGAGAATATATATATATGTAGCTCAACCTAGGTTGTTCACCACACAGCTGATCATGCGGGAGACCAGCTCTGCATCATAGTACCAATCTTTTCTTGTTCTAGCTAGCAGAGTCAGAGTTTGTCTATACATTCTCCTGGAGGCCATTGGGGGAGGATGTTACCTTCTGAAAGTGAGCGGTCCTCCTCTCTTATTAGCTTACCTCTCCTTCAAGATATTCTTGGGTGAGTTGATTTTGGTTATAGGAATCTGATATACCCCATTAACTGTCTGTTGGACAGAAGTGTCGGGGTCCATTTACAGAGTCTGGTTAGGGTTATTCCTTTCAAGGTATACTCTCTTTCTGCACGTAAAAGGATGGAGCACCAAAAACTATTTGAGTGCAAGATTTCAGGAACTCTTTCCTTTGCTATTAAGGAATCTATGAAAATAAAGTGTCTAAGATCTTGTGGATCATAGACCCTCTGGAATTATATGGCTCCCATTCTTTATTTGCTGTGTTTTCTCACTTAAAAGTGTCAGCAGACATTCTTCTATGTCATCTGAAATGCTAAATTTCGTGATCATTTCAGTTCAATTTACTATTTATGTTGTCATCCTTACAATGAATGTGGAGAGCGAATATAATCCTAACCACATTCCTTTAGAAGACACGAGGTCTTGTTGTCTAATATATTGATGCCCTTGAGGCTTGAAATTATATTTCAGGACCCACTAAATTCACAATTGCGGAGAGAAATGAAAAGAAAATAATAGAAGTGGGAAGAACGATAATAGATTTATCTTGGTCAATCACTCCCACAAAAGAAATAGCTACTATCCAAAGTTGGATTGAGTAGAGAAAATAAAGGATCCTTCCAAGTAAAAGGTTAAAATACCTAATTTATCCCTTCAAAATTATTATAAATTATAAGTTCAAATGAAACGGGCTATTTTAGTGAATTACAATATTGATTCCCCTTTTACCCACTCCCAAAAAAAAAAAAAAAAAAACCTCTTTTTCATCTCTTCATAGAACACTCAAATGATGGTATGCATAAAATATCCCACTTTTTCTATTGTTCTTTTCTTTCTTAATTTATTTCTCTTCTTTTCTCTTCCCTTTAAAACTCCTAAACTAGTTGTAAGAGTGGGTTTTTTTGGCTTTTCTCTTGGAAAAGATTTTGTTAGCTGATATGATGATTATGGAGAAGGTTGAATGAGTCCAATCCATTTCTCTTCAATTAGGAAATACAAAGAGAGAAGAGGAAATGCTGATTGATATAGCTATTAGAGCTGATTCCTTAATTACTCTTGCCATGTTAGTGATAAGTGCATTCCCGTATATAAGGCAAAGTTCTCGAGATATAGTTAATACATATATATATA